>OY856413.1:280905124-281200124 GCA_963693085.1 Alisma plantago-aquatica | reverse complement strand
ATATATATATGTGTGTGTGTGTGTGTGTGTGTGTGTATACATATATGTATACATATATATATGTGTGTGTATACATACATATATATATATATATATATATATATATATATATATATATATACTTATAAGTATATATATATATATATGTATGTATATATATATACACATATATATATATATATATATGTATATATGTGTATATATATACATACATATATATATACTTATAAGTATATATATATATATATATATATATATATATATATATATATATGTATGTACCTATATGTATATACATACATATAAATAAGTATATATATATACATATACATATATATATATACTGTATATATTTATATACTTATATATGTATATACTTATATATGTATATACATATATGTACCTATATGTATATACATACATATACATAAGTATATATATATAAAAGTATATATATACATATGCATACATATATATACTTATAAGTATATATATATGTATATAACTATATATATGTATGTATGTACCTATATGCATAGTAACAAACATCGCCGAATATTCGTAAAATTCGGCGATTATTCGTGCTTTTTATGCCGCCGAATGTTACGCCTGAAAATAGCGGGGATCGCCAAATATTCACGATTTTTCGTGATTTTTCATGATTTTTACGAACTTTGGTGATTTTTCGCGATTTTTTTTGTTTTTTCCGAATTTTCGAGTTTCGGTCTCCAGGCCTGAACCCACTACTGGGCCGGCTTCGACCCACTACAGCTCCCGCAACAGGCAACACCCCCCACCCCCGACATTTCCCAACTCTGCCCTAGCTATTCTCCCCCGACCCTAGCTATTCTCCCCCGATAGTTCCACGGCACGCGACAATCTCGGCGCTTGGAGCCCACGACACCGGCGGTTGTTGGGGACCTTCAAGCCGGAGTTCACGACGGCGCTTGGCAGCAGCGGAGGCGGTGCTTGGCAGCGGTTCTCCAGCGGCGGCGACAGGGCCTCCAGCGGCGGCAGCTCCTCCTCCATTCCAGTGCTCCTGCTCCATTCCAGTGCTCCGGCTCAGGTACTTCCCTCTCTCTTCTTCCTCTCTTCTTCCTCCCATGGGTTCCCTTCCCTTCCTCCGCCATCCCCCCTATTTCTCTGTGGAAGCAACAGTGCTGCTACCCTTACTGTTGTGCCGTCACCTTCTCCCTCTTTTCTTTGATTCCCCCTTGTTGTGCCATTCCCTCTCTTGTTTGATTCTCCCTTGCTGCTCCTAATTTTTCCCTACCCATAGCTGCGCCATACATGTATTCCCTCCCCGCTAACCCCATGTTTCCCCTCCTTAACCCCCTGTTGTTGCTCCTCAATCCCCACGATTCCTCCCTCCCCCATTGCTGTGAGCCTGTGACGTGATGTGAAAATTTCTAATCCCCCTCTTTACTGTTGCACCGTTCCTCTATTCTCCCACCTCTTCTTTCAATTTTCTGTATCCCTATTGATTTGTTGAATTCTCTACTACTACGATTCTCTACTCCCCCCTGTTTATTTTCTTTTGCTTGATACAAGTACAACTACAAATTACTGACGGTCCATGCCTCCTCCCTCTTTCTATGTTCTAATTAACAGAGTTTTGAGCATCTAAACTCTCAAGCTCGCAAGACCCAAGCCGGTCTTCTCCTATATTCCCAATCCCAAGACATCAACTACTACTTTATAATCAGGTATTTCCGCTATTCGCTTGTTTTAATTGTATTGCTGAAATTTTTCCTGCTTACTGATTTGATTGTCTATTTGCTTGCTTTTGTGATATGCTTGTAATTGTATTGGTGAAATTATCCTGTTTACTAATTTGATTAGCTATTTGCTATATGTTTTTATGTATTTGCATTTGCATTTGCTATTTGTTGGTTTGTTGCTCATATTGTGTTATGTATGTTTCTTAATGAAATAGGAGAACAATGCCTAAAGCAAAAGATGCATTGTGGGAGTATGTTGAACCAGTAGATAACAAACTGAAATGCAAGTTTTGTCATGAATCTTTCTCTGCCTCCATTACACGTTTTAGATTCCATTTCGCAAGAATTACTTGCAAGGACACTAAGCCATGTCCAACAGTCACTGATGTTGTTAGGAACATTGCAGTGAAGTTTGTAGGTGACTTTCAAGCAAAAGCCACTAGTAAACGTCAAAAGATTGTAAACGATTTGTTGAAAATTTGGAATGCAAGTTACTTCCTTAATTCCTCCATCTTTGAATTATAAACGATTCTACTCTACAATCTGCATGTATGTATATCAGTGTGTGTGTGTCTATACATATACATACATACATATATATACATATATATAGACGATTTATTCCTGATTTATTCCGAATAGTTGACCGAACTTTGACCAAATTTTATCGATCTTTTCCCGATTTTTCACGATTTTTTCCGAATTCCGGTTTTTTCCGGCCAGCCGAAAAGTTGCCGAATTTGTTACTATGCCTATATGTATATACATACATATACATAAGTATATATATATATATAAAAGTATATATATATATGTACCTATATGTATATACATACATATACATACATATATATATACTTATAAGTATATATATATATATATATATATATATATATATATATATATATATATGTATATATATGTATGTACCTATATGTATATACATACATATACATAAGCATATATATACATATACATACACCTATATGTATATACATACATCATACATATACATAAGTATATATATACATATACATAAGTATATATATATACTTATAAGTATATATATATACACACACACTTATAAGTATATATATATATATATACACACTTATAAGTATATACACTGATTAAAAAAGCGGCTCGTGCGCCCGCTTTAGCGGCAGAGCACAATAGCCGCTCCGATTCACTGATTTGCGGCAAAATAGCGGTTTGTACTGTAGCGGCCGCTTTGGGCCGCTTTTGGTGAGTGCGCTTAAGCGGCTGGAGCGCCCGCATGGGGGCAAAAAAGGCCTCTGTTGCCTTGCAATAAGCCGATAACTTGGCGCTTTGTTCCTGAAGACTGAAGAGTCCCCGATAGATACGCAAGGCGACTCCTCGTTTCCTTCAGCCGCTGCCCGCCCTAGCGGACTTTCCCGATGCGGAAAGGAGTCCCAATGGCGACAGGCTTATTAAAAGCCCTCTCCCGCACAGATCTTCTTCACGGTGAAGCAACGAACTATGGCGCACAGCAGCGCTTCAAGTCGGACAAAGGCAAAGCCGGCAGCCCCTTGACGCGGAGCAGTGCCAGCTGCCTGGACGCAGACCAGCGGCAAGTCGGCAACCTACAACACCGGCGGAGGACCTTGAAGGCGGCAAGCTATCAGAAGACAACGGCGGAGTCTCTTGAAGTTGAAGGCGCCATTGGCTAGCAGAGACGCGGCAGACGCCCCAAGGAAAGTCGTCCACAATCAAGTAAGTTTCTTGTTCTTCTGGTCTTCTTCTCAACCCTGTTCTTCTTTTTTCTTTTCTCTCTTGTCTCTTCTATCCTACGATTCCTACATTCCTACATTACGGTACTTAATGTACCCTACAGTAGGGTACTGTTATGAAGCGACTTTGTAATTGAAAACACAATCCGATTCCTACCCTGTTATGAATCCTACAATCCGATTCCTACTGAAGTATGTCACTTAATTAAAACTTAACTCTTCCTCTCAATCCGTTTCCTGACCCTGTATCTGTAGGCTACATGTATGCTTGCTTCACCGCTGTCATGACTTTTGTGTATCAGCTGATTCATATATCTAATTATCTTTTAATAGTGACTTTTTTTATTGTTTCCAGATTCCAGTTACTCACTTCTAAATTCTAATACTAAAATACTAGAAAATAGAAAACACACCAGCTTCTTAGTCTTCTGTCACGTGAGCCATATTTTTTTCTTCTTCTATCTGTCAGACAGATTCTGTCTGTTAAGAATTCATAACGTAATGTCCTTGCTTGGTTGATAATGTCCTTGCTTGGTTGATAAGCTCTGACTGCCAACCAGTCTTAGAACAAAGCATAGCTGAATAAAAAAACCTGCTTAATTTTTACAGTATCCAATTGATCAGTAGCTTGCTGCTTGACAGTAGCTTTATTTTTTATTTTTTTACACTTAGATCCGTATGAAAAATGAAATATCAATCAGTAATTGAAAACTGCTGTGCTTATTTTTTACAGTGTCCAATTGTGTTTTCATTGAAAACTGCTGTGCTGTGCTGTGCTGCTCAGCCTTTTCCATGCTACTACCATTTATCACAGATATGTATGATGTGAGTGAAATATCCAATCAGTAATTGGATACTATTAGTATCATACTAATTACGATTACAATCACAAATATTCAATTTCACAGTTTCACTATACTATTTATTATTTAATAATTGAGTATCAATAATGACTACTCAATCACTGATTATTCTTTTGTCAATCACAATTAGTATGGTCGGTGGTGCTCAAATGTCGGCTAAATCAAATGATCCCGGGTGGAAGTATTGCACTCTTCCAGATCCAGCCCGAAGGGAGAAAGTTAAATGCAACTTTTGTGATCATATATCAACGGGTGGAATTTTCCGATTGAAGAAACATCTTGCAGGCCAACGTGGAGATGTCGACGCATGCAAGAAGGTTCCACCCGAGGTGAAGACGGAAATTACTGAGTATTTGGAAAAGTTTGCTGCAAAGAAGAACAAGAGGGCTCAAGAGTTGAAAGATTTGCGTGGTGATGTTGACATTGACAACAGTGCAGATGACTTTGTCGATATTGGGGATTCACAGAGGAAGAAGCCGAAAGTTGTAGGTCAGCTTGACACTTATTTATTTAGAAACCCAGAAGATATTGTCAAAGACAGGGTGGTATCTAAGCAACCTACAATACCGAATAAGTTAGGTAAAGAGCGAAGGGCTAGGACATGTCAATATATTGCTCGATGGATTTATGAGGCTGGTAAAATCCTAATTCGTGCTCGTAGATTTCTATTATGCTAGTAGATTCAAAAATTTTAGCTAGGTTTTTGAAAGCGCGAAGCGGGAAGCGTGCGGATTGACCCGCTTGAAGCGGAAAGCGGGAAGCGGGTTTTAAAGCGGACTAAAGCGGGCGCTTTTTGAAAAAACGGTTTGCATTGTTTTAAAATTGTTAAAAATTGAGTAACCTTCATACTATTAACAGAAAGAACCATTACTCAACAATCAAGCATTATGAATGATATTTCATTGCATAAAATGACTTTCACATATTAAAAAGGGCCCTAATTATAAAAATAAATTATTACAAGTTAAAAATATACTCAAACATCAAACAAAACTCATAGTCCTCACTCCCAAAACGAGTAAAAATAGAATCATCATGTACAGATGCATTGAATAGGTATGAATCATATTACCTTCAATTAATAATTAGTTTTAATCACTAATTTAGAACATACGAATTCATTACAAAATTCAGAAGAAATGAAAATATGTAGGCACTAGGCACATAGACAGTTTGTTACAACACAATGAGAATTATTACAACCAGAAGAAGTAATGGAGTGTGGTGCATGTCTACTAAAATGAAGCGTGTTAAGTCAATTACGTTAGTCACAAACATTGATTATTAATCACTAACATAGAACTAGTACACATAAGACGTCGTTTCATATAAAAATCCTAAGCTAGATGTTTAACTTAGAGAAGCGACCAGTTGAAATACTAACTTGTTGACGTAGAGAAAGCTTTGTAAGCTCTATTCTTGGTCCTTGCTTCCCCTTCGTTAGCTTTGTCGTCTTAATGAGGGGTGACCGAGCGCTTGTCAAACTATAGGCGGACTCCAGGGATGCATCTCCTCCTCCTTTCGAGATACTTTCCCTTCAGTCGCCAAGGATCGACTTGTTTAACTCCAAGTGATTGTCATTGTTGGTGTGTTTTGTGCAGTTATTGCTTCTCCTTTATGAACAGACAACGACGCCAAGGATAGGGATGGATTCCCACTCCCAATCGGTAGCCAAAAGGCCCGTAAATACCATTTCCTAGTGACATTATTGTTGTCGGCTTCTTACATTTTCTATCGGGAAGTCGATGGGGTGTTGGGGTTTAAGGGGCTATGTAATCATGTAATTACATTTACAATAGATCCACACTTTTCCAGAAAGCGGCTGAAGCGGCCGCTAAAGCGGGCCTAATTAAGCGGGTCGAGGCGGGAATTTTTGTAAAAAAGCGGCCGCTTCGGTTCAAAACGCCTCAACACCCGCTTCAGCCTAAAAAAAGAAGATGCCCCTTCCATAAGCGTGAAGCGGGCGCTTAAGCGTGAAGCGGGCCGCTTTTTTAATCACTGAATTTTAGAACCCTAATTGTAATTATTGTTTGTTTTTTATAATTAGGGATCCCAATGAATACTGTTAACCTCAACAGCTTCCAAGTGATGTTGGAAGCTATAGGTCAGTTTGGACCTGATTTGAAGGGACCTTCCTATTATGAGTTGAGGGAACCGTTACTCAGGCAGGAAGTGGAAAGTACCAAAGAAGCCCTTGCAATACATAGGGAAGAGTGGAAACGGTATGGATGCTCTTTGATGACAGATGCTTGGACAGACAGACGCAATAGAAGTATCATGAATATATGCGTCAATAGCCGTTACGGGACCTATTTTCTCAAGGCAGTTGATTGTTCAGGTCAAATACACAATGCAGACTACATATTCAACCTTGTCGATGATGCTATTGAAGAAGTTGGAGAGGAGAACGTTGTCCAGGTGGTTAGTGACAATGCTGCAGCTAATCTTGTCGCGGGTCGCCAGCTGAAGGAGAAGCGACCAATGATCTTTTGGACCCCATGTGCCGCACACAGCATTGACTTGATGTTGGAGGCGATCGGAAAGTTGCATCGGGTACAAAATGTCCTTAAAAAGGCAAAAACACTCACTATTTTTATCTACAGCCATCACCTAACTCTCTGTATCATGAGAAGCTTCTTGGGACGTGATCTAGTTAGGCCGGGTGTTACTAGATTTGCTACAGCATTTTTGAGTTTAGAAAGTCTCTTAAAAAACATGTCCAATTTAAGAAGGATGTTCGTTTCTGAAGAATGGCTCAAATGCAAATTCTCGAAGAGTCCTGAGGGCATTAAGGCTGCAGCTACTGTTGGTGGGTCCCAATTTTGGAGAGGAGTTCAGTTAGTGCTTAAAATTTTCAAACCGCTTGTCAATGTTCTACGACTGGTTGATGGGGATAAAACACCTGCTATGGGCTACATACAACAAGCTATGGTCGCCACACTCGATGAACTAGATACAAAGTTAGCTAATGATGAGCCACTTCGCAAGCAGGTGTTTCAGATAGTGGAAGAAAAATGGGACAAAAAGCTGAATCGACCCTTACGTGCTGCAGGTAGTTGAACACCACCACTCTTTTGTGCAATTAGTTTGATGAAATTTGATATTCATATTATACTAAGTTACTAACACTCAAATCATATAGGTTATTATTTGAACCCATTTTTGTATTGGAGAGACCCTGACATCAATAGTACTGGTTCGATTATGGATGGTCTCATAGAGTGCATTGAGACATTCTACCCTGAGCCAGATATCCAAGATGGCATCATCATGAGGAAGAAGTTACCAGCCTATCGGGATGGGTCAGGTTCTTTTGGAAGAGCAGCTGCTATTCGACAACGAAATGACATCAACATAAATCCAGGTATGGGCTATAGAAGGGTCTTAACTCTTTTTTGTTAAATAGATCCTGCCTTACTAATTTCAATTTACACCTACCCTACAGTTCAATGGTGGATTAATTTTGGTTGTGATACACCTTACTTGCAAAAAATGGCCATCCGAGTGTTGAATTTAACTTGTTCGTCGTCAGGATGTGAGAGGAATTGGAGCACCTTCGAGATGGTAATATAAGCAACCCTTAGTAAT
Source organism: Alisma plantago-aquatica (assembly GCA_963693085.1). Taxonomy (NCBI): domain Eukaryota; kingdom Viridiplantae; phylum Streptophyta; class Magnoliopsida; order Alismatales; family Alismataceae; genus Alisma; species Alisma plantago-aquatica. The sequence goes on along the minus strand of OY856413.1, from coordinate 281,192,201 downwards.
TTACTATTATAAAATGACTATGTATGATTAATTATTTATGTTAATAATCTATTTCTTGCTTAGATTCATACAAAACGGAGAAATAGGTTGGATGTGAAGAGGCTTGAAGCATTGGTATTCATTCAATTTAATGCCAAACTCAAGGAGCGGAAGGAGAAAGACGAAAAAGATTACGATCCAATAGAGTCTCAAGATAGAGACAAGGCTAAAGATTGGATGGTACAACTAGACCCAGATGAAGAAGAAATCTATCCAGGTGCTGGACTTACTTGGGGAGAAGTTGCAAAAGCTAGTGGGGCAGAAGAAGTGGCAGAGACTAGGAAAAGCACAAGGTTGACTACTTCAAAAGTGGATGCAAAGAAAAAAACAAACAAGGAGTATGGTGATGTTGAATCTGATGATGATGATGACAACTACATGGATGCTGAAAATGATCTTAATGACATTGAGGCATCTTTAGATGATGAGTTTGTTTTCACTCGCTCTACGAGCGAGGACTATGATTTTCTTTGAAGTTTCTTTGCTTTTTAGCTTGTAAACATTTACTTTTGTTATTCAGAACCATTTTGATCTATGAAAGTCATTTGTAGTGGTGAAATATTATTCAAAATACTTGATTTTTGAGTAATATTTTTGTTTGTTGCTAGTAGGATGATCACAAAATTTTTACAAATCAATATGAAACAATGTGAACCGCTTTTTCAAAAAGCGCCCGCTTTTATCCGCTTCAAAACCCGCTTTCCGCTTCAAGGAGGGCAATCCGCAACAAAGTGGGGGTGGTGAGCATCGAGGACAAGTTGTGTGAAGGCTGTCTAAGATGGTATGGACATGTGCAACACAGACCGACAAATGCACCTATTTGAATCAAGGTTATTGAGTTAGGCACAACTAAAAGAAGCAGAGGCGGGCCTAAATTAACTTGGGAAGAGCTCATAAAGAGAGATTTTGAATCTTTACATCTTGATCAGAATATGACCCATAACAGAGCTGATTGGAGAAGAAGGATCCATGTAGCCGAGCCCAACATGGTTGGGATTGAGGCTTAGATGATGATGAGGAGGAGGAGGAGGAACATCTTCACAAAGAGAGGCTCCCAAACCTCGACCATTGATGTTGTTGTCCTATTCAGAAAGACAAGCACTTAGTATTCTTGTTTGTACCATTGGCCAGTTGTGACACTTCCCTTATACCTTTCACACAAGATACATGATTGGTACCCCTTCAGGGATACCGTCTAAACATCTTCCACGGACAAGAGTTCAAGGACGATCGTTACTCCAGAGTAGTTGTTGTTTGAAACTACAACATTGGTTTTCCGGGTGACATCGGGTTATAGAAGGGTGTAGTTTGAGAGTAGCAATTGATGAACTTTGACCCCACAAAGGTATGATTTAAACCCACAATGTGTGTGTGTATGTATGTATGTATGTATATATGTGTGTATGTATATGGATATGTATATATATATATATATATATATATATATATATATATATATATATATATATATATATATATATATATATATATATATATATATATATATATATATATATATATATATATATATATATATATATATATATATATATATATATATATACATACATATACATACACACACACACAGCGTGCGTGCGTGCTATAAGCAGCATATATCTGTATACTATAAGCAGCCAGTTTTTCACTCACAGGCAAGTCACATCTGGCTACTAGCACTTAGAAGCTGGAGAAGGTCAATCCACCTCCTTTATGAATTTTACTCTTGATAAGGCATTGAACGGAAGACCTCGGAAGCACAGCAATTTTATTTCAGTAATTCATTTCCAACCTAAACGCATACACAAAATAGGGATCCAACTGAAATTATTTTCAAACAAAGTAGCAAACTATAAGGTCAACTATCGATTTGCAACACAAAGCAAGAAATTTCCACACAAACAAATTATGGAATAAAATTAATTTTAATTTTTCCACCGCCGAATATTTTAAGAAAAACAAGGCTTTATAAGTAACTTTTAGCATCAGTAATAAGAACAAATGAGATTCGTATACAAGCTGAGGAGCAAATAGATTAAAACTGTAGCTCCAAAATGGAAAACAAAATCAGTGCAATGCAAGCAACAATAGGCTTAGTAGTCTTCAAGACAGAACTATTCCATTCATAAGCTTATAACACATAGTATGAAAGAAAGGTCAATCACGAGTAAAGTATCACTGGGTTTTGAGGTATTTCATAGAGGAAGCAAAGGGACAATGTCATAGAGTCTACAGAGACGGATACAGTTTACTAATATTCAAGCTTAGACGAACACGTGAAAGTCCAAAGTAGACGGGGCAAAAATAATGAACCCCCCGTTATTTACAGGCCTAAAAAGCAAGTTAGCTCTGTTAATCTATCAGAGAGAGGAAGATGGATAGATACCTAGACATATGTGCCCATTACTGTAGATATGAGGATGCATCGGCGCAGGCTGGAGAAAAATGACCTGATTGATTACATCCATACACAAACGACTCAGAATATTTAAGATAAAGAGCAAGGTGTATGATTGAAGTTAATTTGAAAGAGAAAACACTTGGAGACACAAAACCCAGTGGTCAAACTTAACCAACCTGCGGGGCCTCCATAGGATAATGCTCCGGGAAATCGACTTGAAGCTGATAAGTCTCCCCCGCGTATAGCGTCCCAGGCGCACCGCTCACATCAATGACCCACCTAAATTCCATCAAAAAAAGTACTGTCTAGATAAAAGCTACTCGAGAAATTAACTATAATCAGCGAGTAAGACAAAAAGACGAGTAGCCCTAAAATCAAGGCGGGTAGAACAAACCGCTGGAGGTTATCGGTGACCCTGTGCTTGAACCCGGCAGGGGGGTTGAGCTGCCACTCCGCAAGTTCCTTCTGTAGGCGGTTGCACGCGATCTTGCTCAGCGCCTGCAGGATAATGATTGAAGATCACGGAGCCTCGGCGAAATTTGAGAAATCGAGGGCAAACAAAAGCAGTGTCAACCGGCGATACCTTGCGGGACGGGGCCGAGGAACTCGTCATGCTTCTGCTCCGGTTTCTCTCCCTACCAATATCTTTTTCTCTCTCAATTAGAGCGGGGAGAGAGAGATAGCTAGGAGCTTTGACGAAGAATATATAGCAATGATGATGGTGAAAGCGCCAGGAAAGCAGAGGAAGATGCGATGGAGAGGTGAATTGTGAATTAGGAAAGAGAAGCCAGTAGAAACTAGTAGGGTTATATTCAGTCGGATAACAACAGAGACCAGGGGTTCACCCTTCACTGCACCTCCGAATCTTCGATCATAATTCTTTGAAAAGTTGCTCTAGATTCCCTACTAAAATCACAAATCACTATTTCATTCGGCCTTCACAAAAGCTCTTCTGAAAGTTGTTCAAATTCGCTGGCAATGAAATAACGATTTGTTGTTAAATAAGTCTCTTTTATGGAAGTATACACGATATTTTTTTCTATGTCACTAGCACGGTGTGATACAATTAAATCAACCTAATATGCATAACACGCGTCTGAACATAACACACACATATTTGGAATTATAGTATGATAAGGATTACATATCATCATCATGCTACTAAGCATAAAACAATCGTCCTAAAGGTTAATGTCACATTTAATAATTTTGTATATATATATAATTCAATTTTTCATCTTTTCCAATTAAGCAATGGGAAACTCAACGTATAGCATTGTCAAAATTTAAAACAACCAGAAAGAATTTACTCGTTGACACATAAGATAAGAGTAAAGAATATATTTGCAAAACTACTTGTGATCGCTTCAACATCTATCTTTTTTACATATTTTGATATAGTGTGTCGTAATACTACCATAAAAATGATACTTCTTCTTTGGTTATATTACTTTTGTTCTCTTTTCTATGTACTTCTTTGAAATATCAATATGAGTGGAGCAATAATTCGTGGTTTTGTTCATATTTTAATGTTTGTATGCATTTTCATTTCAAAGAAAATCAAAGTAAATATCTTTCTAGATACTAACGTGATAACACCAATTTTTGTGATATTTTAGACTGTTTTTTCGTTATCAAAACTGTCATTTTTAGCTATTTTCCTCTCTTTTGTATGCACTTTCGTAATAATTGGCCAAACAATGCTCTTAATCCTATATCTCCATCTTTTGCAGAGTTTCTCCTCATTTTGGTGCAATAAGGTCGTCCCGGCCCACAAAATAAGTCCAAGTCTGCACCGGCCTTCCTGACGCCCGATACACGCCCTGCCCGATAGGGTAGAACGACACCACGACGCGCGACAAAGGGGTGCCACGCAAAGAAGAACTAACGGACGACACGCCTCTTACCCAACAGGGAGCCATAGTCGCCACGACAACCCAAGTATGTCGGGCGACACAGCCACCCACCGGCAGGCGTAGTTGCCCGTCACGTGACCAACGGCCGACATCCCTGCGCCGAGTGACACGAGTATCGCCCGTCCACCGACCCGCAAATAAGGAGGACACGTGGCGCTTCGAGCACCATAAGCTCCCCCACTCGCCGGCTATAAATAAGAGCTACAGGAAGCCAAAAAGACAATTTGGACAGTTGGGAACTTGAGCTATCTTCGAGGAGAATCGCGAGAGCAGACGTATCGTGCCCCAGTGCTCGTATCGGGCGAACTAGGTGAGCTCTTCCTCATCCCGAGAGGGAGGGGACTGGTTCACCTAGGACTGTACCGGAAGACACCGAGGGCCGATATCGGCCGATGTAGATACGCGACACGAGTGCCCGACAGTAGAACGCGTAGCTCCATGCCTGACGTGATATCAAACCCGATACGCTTCACTCGCCATATGTGCCGCCCGAGAGGGTCCATCGCCCGACGTGAGCGTATCGGCCAGGATCCTTGAGCGATACAGTTGCCCGTCAGGCGTGCCGCTCGAGAGGGTGTGCCGCCCGACACGGATGTATCGGGCTAGGCCCCTGACCGATATCGGGCTGGGCCGCTAACCGATATTGGGCTGGAGAGCCGTAGTAGTCTGTCGTCCTTCTACATCAAGAAGGCGACACTTATCTTTACTTTCTGTCATTTAATTCTTTACTTATGCATTGTAATTAAGACCTTTTATCTGTCTATGGAAATAGAAGATGCTTAATTACTTGTTGCTCTGTGCTTGGTACAATATGTTGGATGACTGCTATGTTTGATATCTGAACTCTAGCTTGCATGTTTTGATCGCGTTTCGATTAGCTACCGAATCGTGTTTTCCCGTCGCAACAACTTTGAGAGTTGTGTTGTAGCTCTAGTGTTTGGTCCGATTCTGGAGTACGAGAGTGCCTGGAACGGAGTCGCTTCAGTAACATTTCACTCTAACTTTGAGCCCAACAACCTCGAGAGGGGTGCCGAGGCTTGGTTAGAGGTATCCTCTCTGAGAGGAGGGGTGCAGGGTGTTACTGTTGCCGCTTGTTTTTCCGTAATCTTATCCTTCGCATCTTGCCCTAGCTCTAGTATTATCTTTCTGTTTCTGTGGTGTGAAAACCATTAAAAACTGCTAAATGACTAAAACCTTAAATCTTTCTAGTAACTCCTCTTGGAGATAGTTTTCTTGATCTGTTCGTGACACCTTACTGCTCCCTTCTGGGGAATTTATCATCTCTTTATACATGTCGGAGTGTAGCGTGTCGATTCTGGGTTCTCAACACTACCCCCCTTGTCCCTGTGTTCGACCCCGTATATCTACTTCGACCCCGTAAACAAAGTTGTGGGGCCCTAGAAGGATTCGGGTTTATAAATGTAAAAGCTCGACTACCTCAAATCCGCCTCCAATTTTAGGACGCGCAATTTAGGCCGGTCAACTTTTTGGCGCCGTTGCCGGGGACAAGGCAAAATGGCACTGTTGATGAATCTGAATCCGCTAACTACACTCTTGTGCCTCAAGCTTAGCCATGAGTTTGACAGCACTCTTTTTCTTTTTCCTTGCTGTTATTCTTTGCTTGAAATTAATAAATCTATCTTCTAAACTTGATTTCTCGCGCCATCTCAGGAACTTTAAAGAACAGTGACCTATTCCTTCGAGACCTGACGGCATGTCTCGTTGTGAGCAATCTCCGTCTGAAGGTGAACGTCAAGGCCGAGATGAGATTTCACACCAGCCCAGCTTGGTTGACCAGTTGCATGCTTTGATAAAAAGACAAGACTCTATCATCAACCGGCTGGTGCAGGGTGCACTTCCCAGCCCTAGAGCTCAGAATTCCATGCAACACCATATGGCAAGTCTGTGGATGTGCCAATGGGAAGTCGATCAATGATTGGCCCAGATGGCAGCTCTGATAAAGAACCCTGCGGGAAAGACACTCTCATATCCGGAAACTGCCAGAATGGCGGTACTGAGGTCTGGGAAGACGGTGGAGCGCACAGCTGATGCCGAACCAGAACCTATATTGAGGTCGGAGAGTATCATTCCAGCGGAGGGCGAAGGCGGACAAGCAGAAGCTCAAGAGCCTGCACGAAAGCCTTCCGATGAGCTACCTGGTGGGAGGAATCCTTATGCTCCAAAGCTGTCGTTTCCGCATAAGCTGATCAAGGCAAATCTGAAAAGGCGTCACGAAAGGTTCATGGACTCGATCAGGAAACTGCATCTTGAAGTCCCCTTCCTTGACGCATTGGAAGAGATGCCTACGTATGCCAAGTTCCTCAAGGACCTTATCACAAAGAAGAGAAGGGGAGGAAGGACAGAGACAGTGTATCTAGCTTCCGCCTCCTCCGCCTTCTTGAAGCCCAACGCGCCAAATAAGAGAAGGGATCCCGGAGCTTTCACAATCCTATTCGCCATCGGAGACAACGTCGAGCGTAAGGGTCTAGCAGACTTGGGGGCAAGCACAAGCCTCATGCCCCTAAGTTTTGCACAAAGGGTGGGTTTGACCGACATGGTTCGAACCAACATGCATATTGAATTGGCAGACCACACCTTTAAGAGGCCCGTCGGCATTGTCGAAGATGTGCCGATCAGGGTTGGCGACTTCTTCATCCCTTGCGATACAGTCGTCATCGACACAGTTGAAGACCCCCATTGCCCGATCATCTTTGGTCGCCCCTTCTTGGCGACAGGGAGAGCGATGATTGATGTTTCCGAGGGGATGATCACCTTAAGGTTCGAAAATGACCATATCGACTTCAGGCTGAAAGAGATCATGAAGAGCTCGTCCCTATCTGAATCAGCATGTTTCGCAGATAGCTACAATAAATTCTGCGAGGAAGTAGAGGAAGATATCCGGACAGTAGACCCCCTCTTGAGGGCTATAAACTGTCAAGATCCCGACCTCGAAGATCCTGAGGTCGCAAAGCACCTCAACCTTTTCAACCTTTCTGACGAAGATTTGCAAGAAGAGGATACAGTGGTGGAGTCTGCAAAGTATGCCTCTCTCGAGGAAGAGCCTCAGGAGAAGGCACCCAGACCAAAGCCAAAGCTAAAAGCGTTGCCCGAAGGCCTGAAGTACGAGTTCTTAGATGAAGAGCACAGAAACCCCATCATCGTAAACGTCAATCTTCCAAGCGACCAGTTGGACTGACTCCTTGAGGAGTTAAGGCTCCACAGGAGGGCTATAGGATACTCAGTAGATGATATCAAAGGCCTTAGCCCCGCCCTGTGCATGCATCGCATCAACTTGGATGAATCTGCCAAGCTTCTAGCTCAACCCCAGAGGAAGCTGAACCAGATGCTCAAGGAGGTCGTCAAGAAAGAGGTAATAAAGCTTAGGGATGCGGGGATCATTTACCCGATCAGCGATAGCAATTGGGTAAGTCTGATCCAGGTAGTGCCCAAAAAGGGCGGAATGACAGTGGTTAAGGGTGAGAAGGGCGATGAGGTGGCGGTAAGGACCGTCACTGGCTGGCGGATGTGCATAGATTACCGAAAGCTAAATCAGGCTACAAAGAAGGATCATTTTCCGCTACCTTTTATTGACCAAGTTCTCGAAAGGTTAGTGCATCATGATTTCTTTTGTTTTCTTGATGGCTTTTCAGGTTTTTACCAGGTACCCATCTTGCCTGACGATCAAGAGAAAACAACATTCACCTGCCTTTACGACACTTATGCCTTCCGAAGGATGCCCTTCGGACTCTGCAACGCCCCCGTCACCTTTCAAAGATGCATGATATCGATGTTCTCAGATTTTCTAGAAGACATCGTAGAAGTTTTCATGGACGACTTTTCCGTCTATGGGAAGGACTTCGATAGCTGTCTGAAGAATCTATCATTGGTCCTTCAAAGGTGCGAGGAGAACAGCCTAGTTCTAAGCTGGGAGAAGTGCCATTTCATGGTGCGGGAGGGCATCGTTCTCAGACATAAGATCTCGAAGCGTGGGATCGAGGTGGACGCAAGCAAGGTTGAAGCAATATCCAAGCTTCCTCCACTGAAATCCATGACGGGGGTGCGAAGCTTCCTCGGGCACCCGGGATATTATCGAAGATTCATCAAGGACTTCTCGAAGATCTCAAAACCGCTGTCCAATCTTCTGGTAAAAGATGCTGAATTCGTTTTCTCTAACGATTGTCTCAGTGCTTTTCAGGCCCTGAAAAACGCATTAATATCACCACCTATCCTTCAAGCGCCAGAATGGGGTTTACCTTTTGAGCTGATGTGCGACGCTAGCGACTACGCAGTTGGGGCAGTCCTGGGGAAAAAGAAAGACAAAAAGCACTATGTGATTTGCTACGCTAGTCGCACATTGGACGAGGCTCAAGTAAACTACACAACAACTGAGAAGGAGATGCTAGCGATCATCTTCGCGTTTGATAAATTCAGGTCGTATCTCGTTGGAGCTAAGGTCAAGGTATACACGGATCACGGGGCTATAAAATACTTAATGCAAAAGAAAGACGCAAAGCCCAGGCTGTTGAGGTGGGCCTTATTGCTCTAAGAGTTTGACCATGAAATTATCGACAAGAAGGGCGCAGAGAATGTGGTAGCGGACCACCTATCAAGGATCGCGACTGAGAGAGAGAGAGAGGGTCTCAAATCAACGACGACTATGTCGATGAGGCTCTGATGTTGGCAGAAGCTCAAGAAGAAAGTTTACCCTGGTTTGCAGACATCTGCAATTATCTTGTATGCAGAGAACTGCTTCCTGACATCACGTACAATCAGAAAAAGAAGCTATTTGCGGATGTCAAAAACTACTACTGGGATGATCCTCTCCTGTTCAGAAGATGCGCTGACAACTTATACAGGCGGTGCATCCCAGAGGAAGAAACCGCAGACATCCTGAAAGAATGCCACGCCTCCCCCTACGGTGGACACCTGGGTAGCGAGAGAACAGCTGCAAAAGTGCTATAGTCAGGTTTCTACTGGCCCACCTTGTTTAAAGACACTGCACAATTTGTGAAAGTTTGCAAAGAGTGCCAGTTTACGGGAAACATAGGGCGGAGGAATGAAATGCCAATGGCAAGCTGGATCGAAGTAGAAATATTTGACGTATGGGGGATCGACTACATGGGATCGTTTCCCCCATCTTGGGGGTATCAATACATACTCGTGGCAGTAGATTATGTATCGTAGTGGGTGGAAGCGGTAGCCACCCAAACCTGCGACGCCAAGTCAGTTATCAAGCTCTTCGAGAAGATCATCTTCCCTCATTTCGGTTAACCGCGCACTATGATAAGCGATGGAGGGTCGCACTTTGGAGAAAGATAGCTTGAAGCACTTCTGCGCAAGTACGGAGTGAGGCACAAGATCGCTACGCCCTACCACTCACAGACGTCAGGGCAGGTAGAGGTTTCCAACAGGCAAATCAAGTAGATCTTGGAGAAAACTGTCAACCGAACGAGGAAAGACTGGTCCTTGAAGCTTGACGACGCACTTTGGGCCTACCGTACTGCTTACAAAACACCCATTGGAACCACCCCCTACCATCTCATCTACGGAAAGTCCTGCCACCTGCCTTTGGAGTTGGAACACAAGGCCCTTTGGGCAATCAAGTTCCTAAATATGGACCTCGACAAAGCAGGGGAAAAAAGGTTTTTGCAGCTTCAAGAGCTCGAAGAGCTGAGAATGAACGCCTACAAAAATGCAAAAATCTACAAACAGAGGACCAAATTGTGGCACGATGCCCACCTCAGGAGAAAAGATATAAGCGAAGGGGATAAGGTCTTGTTATTCAAGTCCTCTATTCGTCTTTTCCCTGGGAAGTTACAAACGAGGTGGTCCGGACCGTTCATAGTGTCAAAAATATACCCATCAAGAATGATGGAGCTCTATGATAAAGACGATCCGACCAGGGTCTTTCAAGTAAATGGGTACAGGGTGAAAAGGTTCTATGAAGATGAAGCATTTGTCAGGAGAGCAGAGATCAGTCTGCAAGATATGGATACAATCGAGAGCTGAAAACGATGATCCTACACTGTTCGAGCTGGCGACGCAAACTTCAGCGCTCCTCGGGAGGCAGCCCGAGTCCTGTAAAAACAAAATTTAAGAATTGTAATAAGGCCCGATCCGGTGCCCGCGCCGAGCACACCGACTCCTCTGTTTTATGGGCCACCGCTGCCATATTTTCTGAGGTCGGGGACTTAACCCTAGACCGATGATGGTTTTCGGCCGCCTGTTTTAAGACCGTGTCAGGCAGCAGCTCAGGTGGTGCGCTGTCATACTTGTATCGGGCCGGAGTTTTTTGGGCGCCGCAAGCGCTGCGACGGTTGGCATTCCCTAGCGACAGCCATTTCGTGCATAGGGAGTAAATGCCCTTGATTTGACTGACGAGACCATCATCTCGGGAACGACATGTTGATGCGCGCGCCCAGATCTGCCCGATTTGCCCCCAGCTGAGTTTGCTATATATAACAATGTGGGCTCAACATGTCGGGGTGCCTCACTTCTCTTTTCAACCACCTGTAACACATGTAGTGATCCACCTTTTCTCACGTGTCGGCCAGCTTGCCTTCACCCTTATATCGGGCGATGGCTCCTATGAGAAAAGGTATCATCCGGCATGCTTGTCGCCCGACACGAGTTTTCATATCACGCTACTTATCGGGTTTTACGAGCCTTGCCGATTTTTGTATCGCCCAACGCAGTTAGGCACGAAGTAACGGCTGATGGTGCTCGCCCGATATGCCATATCAGGCGACACGTTTTCTTTCGTACAATCCTATCGGGTAGTCTGTCGTGCCGCACCTTCCTCGTGTCGCCCAATTTTGTATCGACTTGAGTTTCCTTTTGACAGACGATACCCGGAGCTTAAAATAAGTTTATCGAGTTTCTATCTAACATATAAATGGTCAATAATCTTGATAACAGGAAGAATGGCGGCCGCAGCTGAAGCAACAACCGTCGGGCAGAAACGTAGAAATCCTGAGGCAGCTAGCCATCGGCTACCGCAGATAGAGAGCGGGAGAATTTTTCTTGATATGGTAGCTTCAGAGGAAGGTCACTTTCTTATAATAGTCTGTCTTCTGCGATGGTTTAGGACCATCTACAGAGACAGCACGCGTCTTTTGCGGGTGACTTCCGGATGGAATCTGGGCATTCCGGTTCCATCTTCTTGAGGAGGAAGCAGCCACAAGTGCTTTCAAGAGCTCTCAAGCTTCCATCTTGAGAGCTTTGCACTTGTTCTGGCTGTTTCCAAATGGGAAAAAAGGAGGTTGCAACAAAGAAGCATATTGCAGCTTCTCCAAGGCACAGGCGAACCCGCTAAATTAACCTTCACTGAGCTAACATGAACTCACCCTGTTTTCTTCGCTACTCTGGGACAGAGTGCAGAGTAAGTTTGGGGGGGTACTCATGTGCCAGTGAAGGAGGTATAAAAATTCTCTTGTGCCATTTTGTTCTCCTCCTATATCATGTATTTGTACCCTTGCTCATAATTTTTTTTTTGAAAAATTTTCCTTATTTTGTTCTCATGCTTATGTACAAAGTCTATATTAGTAAAAACCTAATGCAACTGCTTGCAAAGTTAGTTTTCTTTGTGCTTAATGAGTTACAAGTTCCGTTATATCTTTCTGATAATGCTGCTTCAAACGAACAGAAGATTACGTTTTTCCATGCCAAAAATTTCGAAAAATAATCTAGCAAACAACTAAGAGACGAGTATGGAGAAGGAAATAGCTGCCCAAACAGCAGAAATCTCTTTGTTTCCCCTTTACCCAATGAAAATCCCAAAAAGAGAGAGAAGCCTTATGAGTGTGAATAAAAGCATGAGAGTTGTGCCCAATAAAAGAAAAGAAAAAATATATATATATATATATATACCCGCTTGTTTTCCAAAAGTACCCATCTTTAGGCATGGTAGATCCGGGGCAGTGGTACGTAGGATGTGAAATCACTGCTCTAAAGCCAACTGGCTTGGACTGCAGGGACCACTTGCCCGCTAACGGACCCTTACCTGGATGGACTGATGGAAAACAAGATGAAAAACCCAAAAAGCCTTAGCCTATCATGTGCACAACTTTCTGCCCCAAAAATAAGGCTGTTTGGTGTGTAAGCTAACTTCAGAATCATACACTAAAGTCTCGCTGAAGCTGTAAGAAAAAAATTCTACTGAAATAATAAGGCAGGAAATGCAAGGTCTTTTGTTCGTAATGAGACAACATCATCTCAAAAGGCATTACTATACTTGCTTTACCTCTTGGCCTGAAAGTTGTACCAAACAAGAAGAAGCATCACAAAATAAAGTTTAAATATTGATTGAGGACAATCAAAACGCTAAGTTTGGGGGAGTTGATAACACCAATTTTTGTGATATTTTAGACTGTTTTTCCGTTATCAAAACTGCCATTTTTAGCTATTTTCCTCTCTTTTGTATGCACTTTCGCAATAATTGGCCAAGCAATGCTCTTAATCCTATATCTCCATCTTATGCAGAGTTTCTCCTCATTTTGGTGCAATAAGGCCGTCCCAGCCCACAAAATAAGTCCAAGTCTGCACCGGCCTTCCTGACGCCCGATACACGCCCTGCCCGGTAGGGTAGAACGACACCACGACGCGCGACAAAGGGGTGTTGCGCAAGGAAGAACTGACGGACGACACGCCTCTTACCCGATAGGGAGCCATAGTCGCCACGACAACCCAAGTATGTCGGGCGACACAGCCACCCACCGGCAGGCGTAGTTGCCCATCACGTGACCAACGACCGACATCCCTGCGCCGAGCGACACGAGTATCGCCCGTCCACCGACCCGCAAATAAGGAGGACACGTGGCGCTTCGAGCACCATAAGCTCCCCCACTCGCCGGCTATAAATAAGAGCTACATGAAGCTGAAAAGACAGTTCGTACAGTTGGGAACTTGAGCTATCTTCGAGGAGAATCGCGAGAGCAGACGTATCGTGCCCTATTGCTCGTACCGGGCGACACTAGGTGAGCTCTTCCTCATCCCGAGAGGGAGGGGACTGGTTCACCTAGGACTGTACCGGGCGATACCGAGGGCCGATATCGGCCGATGTAGATACGCGACACGAGTGCCCGACACCTATGCCCGACAGTAGAACGCGTAGCTCCATGCCCGACCCGATATCGAACCTGATATGCTTCGCCCGCCATACGTGCCGCCCGAGAGGGTCCATCGCCCGACGTGAGCGTATCAGCCAGGATCCTTGAGCGATACAGTTGCCCGTCAGGCGTGCCGCTCGAGAGGGTGTGCCGCCTGACACGGCTGTATCGGGATAGGCCCCTGACCGATATCGGGCTGGAGAGCCGTAGTAGTATGTCATCCTTCTACATCAAGAAGGCAACACTTATTTTTACTTTCTATCATTTAATTCTTTATTTATGCATTGTAATTAAGACCCTTTATCTGTCTATGGAAATAGAAGATGCTTAATTACTTGCTGCTCTGTGCTTGGTACAATATGTTGGATGACTGCTATGTTTGATATCTGAACTCTAGCTCGCATGTTTGGATCGCGTTTCGTTTAGCTACCGAATCGTGTTTTCCCATCGCAACAACTTCGAGAGTTGTGTTGTGGCTCTAGTGTTTGGTCTGATTCTGGAGTACGAGAGTGCCTGGAACGGAGTCGCTTCAGTAACATTCCACTCTAACTTTGATCCCAGCAACCTCGAGAGGGGTGCCGAGGCTTGGTTAGAGGTATCCACTCTGAGAGGAGGGGTGCAGGGTGTTACTGCTGCCGCTTGTTTTTCCGTAGTCTTATCCTTCGCATCTTGCCCTAGCTCTAGTATTATCTTTCTGTTTCTGTGGCGTGAAAACCATTAAAAACTGCTAAATGACTAAAACCTTAAATCTTTCTAGTAACTCCCCTTGGAGATAGTTTTCTTGATTTGTTCGTGACACCTTACTGCTCCCTTCTGGGGAATTTATCATCTCTTTATACCTGCCGGAGTGTAGCGTGTTGATTCTGGGTTCTCAATACTACCCCCCTTGTCCCTGTGTTCGACCCCGTGTATCTACTTCGACCCCGTAAACAAAGTTGCGGGGCCTAGAAGGATTCGGGTTTATAAATGTAAAAGCTCGACTACCTCAAATCCGCCTCCAATTTTAGGACGCGCGATTTAGGCTGGTCATAACGTGTAGGCCAAATTAGTAATATGGCCTATTATAACATAAAAAATTTCAAAACATTAAATCAAGTTGAATGTAGGTCGGTAGTTGGACAATTTTAACCAAGATGTCATCTTTTTTAAAGTGTGCAGTTGAGTAGGTGGTATATCGTTGTTCACCATGGGATGGGAAGCTCCCTTAGAAAACCCATGTGCGTCACAATGTTTTGTGAAGGATGCACTCTAAATACAACTCGTAGTCATAGCGAAAAAAAAAAGGAAAATGCATATTCATGAGATTTGATACATCGATAGAGGCGCTTTATAGAGTGGTGGCAGGTGTGATGCCACCATGGGGGAAGCCTCATCACCATTGTCCAAGGACAATGCAATGATAGATGTCTCCTAGGTCCTAGCTTTCTAGACAGACAAAGGATCTACATTTGGATGCTAGCAAAACTTGTTATCATAAAGAACATTATAGATAAATGAACAAGTTAGTTGGAATCAGAAGTAATGGAATCAATAATAAAGTTTGGCTTTGTATGAATTTGTATCAAAGAGACTTTGGTTTCTTTCAAGCATATATGCCATAGACATGAGCAAAAAAAATGTATTGTTTTGTTAAGGAAATAGATGATAAGATAAGGTTGTTTGAGCTTGTGGGAGAAGCCTCATGAAAAATCAAGTAATGTGGAAAACTAATGTTGAAATGTTGTAGTATTTGCTCAAAAAAGTCACATTGAAAGAAGATGTGGGTGGTCAATTCAGTATTGTCCCAGTTGAAGATGTAAGGAAAAGGAACACATATATTCCTTGCTTACATATTGGAATCCAAGAGTAACTTTTTAGCACACAATACTATATGTATAATATGATATTTGGTTTGGCATTGATATGCCAAAAAATATTAAAGGTGTTGTAGATACTCTATTGAAGAGAAATGGATATGCTTTTTTTATCATATATGCATTACCACAAAGCCAAGTAATGAAAGGATTGTTCTGCATGTTTGATATTTTGTAGGTGGCTTATAAGTCCAATTATGTTTTGTAAGGTGTCATGGAGATAGAAGAGAAGCATAATATTTTGAAGGAATTTGATCTACTACTAAGAAAATATTTTGTGGCTTGCAAGTGTAAATCTAGGAAAGGGAGGATTGGCAAAGTTAAGGTCAAATGATAGGTTGTATCCATTGATCCATGGATCAAACCAAAAAGATGAGTTGTATATTGTTTGAAGGGATTACCAGGAAGATCTGAAGGGTATTAGCATCACTCGATATATGCTCCCATATATATTAGCATTTGTAATATGGGATGGACGCCCAAAAAGGTACTTCCTTATAAGACTTGGAGGGAACAATCCTACAGTATGGTATATAAAAAGTTTTGTGTATAGCATAGAGGTTCTTAAGGAAAAAGTGAGATATCATGATTTTGAGGTTTATGACACCCCATTCTCCCTTTTATGCTGTGAAGGCATACTATATCCCAAGGAACTTGGTGTAGCTTCTTGTGATTCTAGAGGAATTCCATATAAAGTTTGTCAAGACATAGATTCAATTTGTTAGGAGAGTGTAAGACCCCTGGCCTAGAGTAACCTCTTAAACATGGTTTGTTGTTTATCTGTTTGGATTCTTTAACTACATGCTTGTTGTATATGTAATTAGTTAGTTGACATTTTGCTCAAAGGGTCTATGTGCAAATTCTTCATGTTTGGAGGCCCTTCTTATAATTTACACATAGCGTGATCTCCATCTTATTGGACTTGTTTGGGTGAACTTAGATCATCGAATCAAGTACCTTGTCTTCTCATCAATTGAGGGCCGATGGTAGTGCCTTTCCTTCTCATTGGTTGAGGACCGATGAGGATGCCTTGCCTTTCCGTCGATTGAGAAACGATGAAGAGATCTAGTCTCATTTTCCTTACGTGCTTTCAATCGGTTGTTGGGGGGTTGATGGAGATCATGGATCCATCTGGCATATTGATGATCTTGTTGACTCAAGGTCAATTAGGTCAATGTTGACTCACGTCTAAATTGACTAAACCCGTGTTTTGATGATGACTAACCATTCCACATATTGGTGTCTAATGTCTCTACTTGAGTGATTTCAGCATCTCAAATTGGAGAAAAGACAAGTCAAAGTCATACAAGTGCACATTTTTGTAATATGATGTATATCCATTAGAATCATGTTGTAAATCACTTGTAATGATTGTATGACTTGTAATTAAGCTTAGAAAAATACCAGGAGCACTTAGATCGAATATTAGAGAACTTTAGATGCAACTTTGAAAATTGATTACATGCACTTTGTCGGTCGAGTTTCTCAGCCTCAAAACTTGACCGATCATCCTTGATCAATTTTCTGAAGATTGCATCAGTCAAGTTGTGTTTACACAGAACTCTACCGATCAAGTAACTGACCATTTTGATTCCTAATGGTCGGTCGAGTTTTATCAGGACAAACTCGACCGATCAATTGAGTATCGGCCTTGTCGTTTACTTGATCGGTCAAGTTACCCTTATAGAAACTCGACCGATTGCACTGTACGGAAAAGTGCAGAAAAGTGCTTCTAGCCGTTGTGGAGTTGCAACAAGTGAAAATAGATCTGTTGCAAGCCACAAAACGGCTAGTTTTCGTTCTTAAGTGTTCCTAAAGGCTAAGAGGCATCCCCAGCTATAAATAGGACCCCTTGGGCTTCATTCCAAGGTTGAGCATTCATTGCAAACTCTATGTGAGGTTCCTATTCTACAGCTGAGTGCTTCCTACAACCTCCTCTCTCTCTCTCTAAGATTAATCACTTGCTACATCCATTAGAGTGAGTAGGAAATCTGTAAGAGAGCTAGTCCTACATGTATATCTTGTGAGGCTCTCACTTCCACCACCTCCCATTCTCTCGTTTCTCAATCATGAAGATGAAGGTTCTCTCTCTTGTCCAAGAGAGGTGAAGAAGAACAAGGGAAGGAGTCCCTTGGTGAAGATCAAGGCTGAAGACTTGGAGCTAGAGTGGGTAAGCCCTTGGTGAAGGCAGAAGACTCCTTGCTCAAGTGGGTAAGTCCTTGGTGGAAGCTTCTCAGAGTGAAGGTGAAGTCAAAAGCTGAAGATCCAAGAAGAGTGGGTGATCCCTGCAAGGCTGAAGACTTGTGCAAGAGTGGGTAAGTCCTTGGAGAAGGCTGAAGACTCTTGCAAAGTGGGTAAGTCCTTGGTAACGTTGAAGACTCTTTGTATTGGATAGGTAAGTCTTTTGTTTGGTCATGCATTGTATGTCTTATGAATGAATATAAGAGTGCACTAGTTTGGAAGTCCTAGAGGTTGACCTCTCTAGGAAAGTGGACTGACATACTTCTAGTTTGAAGTGCGGAACCACTCTAAATAGCTTGTCTATTGGTGCATGTTCAATCTCTCTCTCCCTTGCTATGTATGTTTTAGTTGCACACAAATTACCTATTTAGCAACCTTATCTTGTCATATATCTTGAAGGTTTAATGAGTTTTGTTTAAGTGCTTTCAGCTGTATTCACCCCCCCTAGAGCATCTAATCACCCATCTAGGATCCAACAGATCCTTCATTGGTTGAGATTCGATGAGATCCAACTGGTGGTCATTGAGCCTCTGCCAGTTGAGAAGTGACAGAATAGTTGGCCAGCTAGCCGCCAACCCTTCATTGGTTGAGAATCAATTAGAGTTGGCATTGATGATAAACTAATGTAAAGCCCAACCAATTGGTGTGTTTACCCTAAGGTACACACCATGTATATTTCAATATTTATAAGGACCAACACTGTCACACTCACTTAGACAAACGCACTAACCCGCAAGCACAAAGGGTCATGTTAAGTATAGGCAAGCAGAAAGATAAGGGTCGATCCACAGGTAGAGAGGGGCACTATATCTTAATTAGTTTGAGCTAAGTTCCTAATGCAAAGCTTTGGGTTCAAGGGTTTAATTGGGGGTTGTTTGATTACACTAGAAGGTTCAAAGCAAGCAATTAAAGAGAACAAGCAATCAAAGCCTATATTAGCCCCAAGCAAGTAAATTCTAATTAGTAAGAAAGACAACTAATCAAGGAGAGGGCAATCAAGGATAAGAAAAGCAAGGCAAGATCTACCCTACACTAACTAGCAATTTAGGAAACTAGGACAATTAAGGAACTAGACTAGCACTAACTAGCTATGATTAATAGAAACAAGCACTAAGAGACACTAGCTACACTAGCAAGACCTAACTATCAAGAGCAAAGCAACTATCTAAGGAGGCAACTAAAATAAGTAACTAAGCAAACATAAACTAGTAAGAGAGCAATGTGGGGTTTTATGCAATTAGTTGAGGTGTGGCCATTTGGGGAATGTAACTAGAATCCAAGTTGGGGGGTCATAACATGCAAATTCTAACCATTCATTCTATATTGTTAAGCCAAACAACAAGTCAAATGCTATTGAATTACCCTAAGCTACTAGTTGACCACAGGTGTAATAAGGTGTGTGAAGGGGAACTACACCTTTGCACTCCATATCCAACCTTACAAGGGTCAATTGAACTAGAGCTTGGGGTGAACTTCTAATAGGATTTAGCTAGTCTATGTTTTATAGTAAGTGTCCTTAGAGCGATTGGGATTCAAATGTAGGAATGGAGAGTGGAGGTGAGGGTGTTTCACCTCACATCACTCACCATCTAGCTTTTAGGAAACTCCTAGGAAATTCCACTAAGCACTCCTACACTAACTACTTAGATCTTCCACACAGGAGTAAGAGACGGGATATGCATGTGGGAAGATAGGTTCTAGCTAGGGATCCACTAGTTGACCTAGGAGCAATCCCTAAGATAGAAAAATACACGCATTCTCTCCTAGAGCCTAAAATTTTCAAGCATAAAGCAACAAACAATTTATGTTTTCAAGCACAAACCACAAGAACAAATATGGGAAATAAGATGAAAGTAGAAAGCAATCATCATAAAATGAATCGATAAAGTTTATAAGTAATTTCCCCCCAACATGGTATCGAATTAATATTTTTACCCCAAACATCCCACATCAAAGGGCTCAGCTAGACATAAATAAAGGAGTAGATGTACCCATGGATCTCATGAAATATCTCTTCTAGTTCAAGAACATAGATTGAGTATTAAGAGAATGAAGATTTGATTTCTCACATTCAATATGAATATCAGAGACAAACTGTAATACCCCTGACCTGGGTTATGACTTAACCCTAGAAGTTTTACTTAAGTAAGATACTTACAAACTGATTCTAATCTTTTGAAAATAAATTAAGGCTTTTGGTGAAGTTTGTTTTCAAGTTTGAACTTAATTGCAAACTATGTGTGCATTATATGAAAGTCTGAGTGAAAAGTGCAATTTACCCAATATGAGGGGTTACACTGCAAATGACACATTCAGAATGTGTTCTAAGTGTTTTGGTATCATAATAAAGAGAGTGATGCTAAGTGGTGGCTTGTGGAAATCCTAAATCCCAAATTACAACTCGTTTGAACAATGTTAGTACCTTGTACACCAATTTTGGTACAATTTGTAATTTACCCAATATGTGGGGTTAAAATGTAAATTACCACCTCTAGAGTGTCCCTACTCCCTTTATGTATCTTTTAGAGTAAATAGAAAGAAGTAGACACTATGTTTGAATCACCTTTGAGTGGTGATACTCTTGGTAATGAAGGACCAAGAATGAGTTGAAGGCAAGAGCCTTATATGTGTTGTATCGAGTTGTAGACTTGATATAAGGAGCCCTATCGGTCAAGGAGCCAAAGTAGGAGGCTCCTATTGGTTTTTTGAGCCTTGGAAAAGGCCATGACGGGCAGAGCACCTCAAGGAGGTGGCCCATGATGAGTTGCAAAGTTCCTTACAAAAAGTGTATCGGGTTGCTTATTTAATGAGATAAAGATGGGATAACTTGCACAATAAGATAAGTAAGGGCCGAGATATTGTCTCTAGGTTATCCCCAAGACTCTTGTATGACAAGATATACATGTGTGCATGCATGGCCACGTGTCAACCATGCATGGCCACGTGTCATCTAGTAGCATGAGGGGAAGACACCTCATATATGTTTTATCTCATGAAATCAAGTATATATACTTCACCTTTCACAAACTTATGAAAGTTTCTCATAACCATTACCCTTGGAGATATCATGCAAATACCCTTAGGTATCGTGAAAAGCAGCTCAAGGAGCTAGGAGAGCTCGAGCACCAAGCTTTAGGTAAGGCTTTGGTCACCTTCAACCTTGGTTGAAGTAGGATATCGGGTTATGAATATTCTTTTCTTTCCTTCTTCACCAAGTGCTTAACTACGGTGATCTCTTGTCCGTGGAGGAGTTGTGAACGAGCCCTGGACCTTGGAGAAGTTCTTCTTCAACCTTAGGACGTGAATCTTTGGAGCTTGGAGCTTTGAAGCTGTTCACAAGGCGGGTTATATAACTTGAACTCTATCATGTTATTATTCATCACCTAAATTGCTATACTTAATGAACTACTTTTAATTTTGAAATCTTCTAAAATAAGTTGATGAAATTATGAGATCTAGTAGTTGCTTAGACCTGTTTCCATGAACTAGAACAGTTAGGATGATGGTCTAGAGCTTGAAGAAGATGGTATGACTTTATAAAGTGATATCAGGTTCAAGCATACACACTAGTAGCTCTAACCCGATATGGGTATGTGCAAATATTCCTTGCACGATATGAATTGAAGATTCCATCTCCTTACACGATATGGAGGTGAAGTTCATATCTTGGAACATGATATGGTGTTATCCATAAACCTTGTGCACGATAGGAAGTCAAGTATAGACTCCATGCATGATACAAGGTTTAATGTATACTTGTAAGTTGATATGAAACCCCAGTTTGGGTACCCCGATATGAATAAGTTAGCAAGTATCCCTTGAATGATATGATCATGTAATATACACTTGTACATGATATATTGAAGTATACATCTGATGCACGATATGATGGATTGAGTATACATTTATGCACAAAATAAAATATGGATTAAAATATAAGATGTAACCCGATATGGTTGGAACACCTCAACTCGATATGAAACCCGAGATGGGGTTAAACCGATATGCAAATAGATGATAGCTCATACACAATATGGTTTGTGTACTTGCACGATATGGGAGATACCCATTTACTCCTTATGCACGATATAAGTCCAAGATTATACTTTTTGCACGATATAGAGATAATAAGTACTCTAAACAAATAGAGTTGGAAACCCTAGGTGATGGGTAAGCCGATACAAGTGGTGAGTGATACCACATGGATGATATGAATGATATCCCTTGGATGCTAGGAATAGCACTTACTCCTACTTGGTGAATGATATGAGGTTTAATTCATACTTCATGAACGATATGGCATAATTTACCCAAACTGATGGAAAACCCTAGCTGAGGGATTGAAACCCGATATGCCCTACTCCTTTTGTGTAATGGATTGTGATATGAAAATTTAATAAGAAATATAGCTTGTAAAGTAATTATATGATAAGGTTGATCCTTTAAGGAATGAAGGGGTTATGAGTTTCAGGGTCTACCTAAGATGGTAACCCGATATGTTACCCGACATGGATACCCGATATAATAATCCTGAAAGGAGACTGATATAGTATCTTGTATATCACTCAAACGATACATGATGAGACATATGTTTTATGCCCAATACATATGCCCGATATACATGCCTGATATGGGGCACATTTTGTGCACGATATGGCACCAAGCACATAGCTTATACCCGATATGGGGTCAAGCACCTAGCTCATACCTGATATGAAGTTGTCTTGATATGATAAGAACTAAGTGATAGTCAATTTGATATGGGTACATGATAGGATGATTAGGGGATACATCCTAAAACATGATATGGTGATGTGGTTATACCACATGCCCGATATGGATACACTATGTGAATTAAGAATGTATCTTAAAGCAATACACGTTAACATACACACATCTTGATACCCAATATGGTAGAGACACTTCAATCATATGTGATTGATTGAGTGACACATGTTGAATGTGGTGTTAATTAAAAGACGATCAGAATTGTTAATGATGAACTAATATTCCTCAAGAGGAGGATAGAACTAAAAGTATGATGTAATCAATATCCTAGAGAGGATAAGAGAGAAATTCATACTTTGTGTTGATAATCATTTAAATGATAAATGATGAGAATAGATAAGCATGATTGCATACTTATGATATAAATATATGCTCCTGGATGTGTGGAGCAACGAATTAGGGTCTGGACTGATAATATGAACTTAAAACCCTATTTGGCTATAAAAGGAAACCTTGACCCTAATAATGGGGAAGGTTGTATTTCTCTTATTTCATAAGCCTTATGAGGCATGTTAAATACTTATATGATAAGTATGATGTTTAATGTCCTTGTGAGCCATGTGAATAGTTGTTGCCTAGTGAGAGGTGACAAAATGTTTAATGGCCTTGTGAGTCATGTGAATAGTTGTTGCCTAGTGAGAGGTGACAAAATGCTTAATGACAATGTGAGCCATATGAATATTATTGCCAAGTGAGAGGTGACAATATATTTAATCCAACTATGTGAGCTATGTGAAATACTTGTACAACAAGTAAAATGAATACCTTGGTCTGAGGACTAAGTGGTAATAGTTACATGTTACAAAGGTAACAATGCTATGTGATGATCTAGGGGTTTGAATACCCAGAATCAGATAATCATAATGATAATGATGTGAAGGGATGAGGATTCCCAATAATGTGATAAGGGACTGAGATCCCAAATACTGAGTATCTAAATGTGTTTTAAAGACTTGAAAAGAACATGATAGATGTATTCCACTTTCTTTGTAGCATTTGTTGTGATTAATAATAATAACTTGGTTGATGCTAAAAGAACATTGTAATGCACTTAATATATCATTAGAAATCATAAAAAGTTGCCCTAACCATAGATCCATCAGCGTCACAATTTGCTAAATGGTGAAACAGGTTCCCCGTTGCATAACCTGGAATGCATATTTTTGAATATGTGGGGGGCGTAAGTAAGGACAGCCCAATATGAGTCAATCCCCTTACGAACTCAAAGAGAATGTCTCAATAGAGCACAATGAACTGACCCGTGGCTCAAAGTATGATGCCTATGTGACCATGACTTAGAGTATGGTGCCTATGTGACCATGACTCAGTAATTTCATAACTGGGGACGATTGTGAGTAGATGTTCCCCTAAGAGAGCACAATTGACACTGTAGCTCTAAGCAAGGATGCCTTTGTACCCCGGCACAACTATTTTGCAGCTGACACAAGATGTCCTGCTAAGCCTAAGTGGTCTCATACTGACCGAGACAAGTGAGGTCATGGCAACCAACTCTCCCATTGACCTTGTATGGTATCGACTTGTGAGAAGGTTTTGGTCAGTTGGAGATGAATAGGGCATACTTCATCTTCTCAAGGCGTAAGTGTGATTGTAAAATCTGTTCAACCGTGTAGCATATTTGCTTAAGGATCGAATACGGAAAAACATTGTTTGATGCACAATTCAGTTATACATCTTAGCTTGATAGATGTTATTTATGTTTCTTTACATTCCTTGTAAAGTAGATAGATGGTTTATTACTCTACTATGGGTAGATGCATCATTCTCCTTAAGTAAAGAGATTACCTTGTTCTATTCATACACTGATTAATCCTTCATGTTAATATAAAAGAACATCTGCTAAGTTTTATAATACTTATTTGTGATAATAATATGGTCGGTAGAGAGTTATATCTCTCACTGGGACAATTGTCTCACCCCGTGGGATCCACAATTTTTAGGTGGACGTGCACGAGGCAGTGGAGACCTTTCAACAGAGGAGGATATACAGTTGGGGCAGGAGTAGCAGCTCAGGTTGAGTGTACTATCTGTCATGTCTTGTAGATAGAAGTCATATGTGTCGTCTCTGTACTCTCAGGTCCTTGGAGTCAGTTTGTAATGTTTCATGAACGATCTGAGATTTTGGCTTGTAAGCCTCGAGGTTTTATGTTGCTCCAATATATGTTTTGATAGAGCAACTATTATACGTTGTCCTCGAGATGAGATGAAACAATGTTTGTACAATATGAATCATGATATGTATGAGCTTTGGATCTTTTAGTAAGAGTTTCCTCGAGGTGGATCACTTTGTAAAATGGTTTTAAATTTTAGTGATTTTTTGTTAATCCATTGTTTATGATGATTCTGCATAATTAGTAACGATTTAGTTATCGGTTTGATGACGGTTGCTACAAGTTTGGTATCAGAGCTTAAGGTTTGCTGAGTCTATAGAGACATAAGACTAAGATGTTGAGTATGTTCTAGTATCCTCCAATATATCTTATAAGTGATTTCTGCTTATGCAGAAGATAGAGTAAAGCTTAAAGATGTCTGGAGAACATAAGGAGTACATTGCTGAAAGCATTATTACTGCACCAGGAGAAGGTGCAAGGGATCAGGCGAGAGGAGAACGACTGCTTGAAAATCCCCAAGATGAACCAGCTATGATAAGGGATCCTTCTTTTGATATCGTTGTTGGGCAGGTTAGGACAATAGTAATGTGCATAGTGGACTGGGTATTAGCAACACAACCCATATCACCAGCCCCCAATGATGAAATTTTGGGCACCAGCAGGATTCTTGATCAACATCCATATGTTGGAGTGATAGAAAATAATGAAAGAAATGGGTTACAACCTAAAATCAGGGTTTGCTACAGGTGTAGGTAGCTTGGACATATCATAAAAGACTGTCCAGAAGAGGATAATGAGGTAGGAATTAAGAAAAGACCTATCTAGACTTGGAGACATATGCCTAATAGTTCCAAAAAGGGAAAGTTTTTGGTACCGCCAGTGCAACCAATGTCTAGTGCACCAGGGCAGTTGTAAGGCCCCTAAACTTACTTAATGAGTTGAATGAGTTTAATTATCATAATTTAATTCTTATAACCCTAATATAACCTTGTTATATGCTTTGAAATCATACGACAAGCTTACGTTTCAAATTTGGTCCAATTTGGACACTGTTTGAGCAAGTTATGCAATTTTATGCACATTTTGGACTTTTCTACAATTTACCCAAATGAGAGGGTTTCTTTGCAATTTATCACTTGCAATATGTTCCTTGGATATTATATCATCATTATTTATCTTTTTAAGCCATGTGATGCCTATTTAAACCTTGGTTTGAAGGTGTTTGCTCCAAGGGTAATTTAGGGTTTTCCCCTTCACGGATGAGCTACCTTTAGTAGCTATCAACTAATGAATTATTTGATTGGCTGGGAAATTCGACAAAGGAAATCTAAGCAGGTCTATACACATGGTGGGGGAGCTTCTTGTGTGTGTGCTTGTATATTCTTAATAAATTAAGGCCATGGACACTTGGATAAATATTAGAACTTCAACTTTTTCCTTTTCTTTATCTTAAAGTGTCATGTACTTATCCCCAAGCACCAAAACGAGCCATTTTCTCTCCACCGCCTCCCTTCTTCTCCCAACCTCGTTCTCCCTCTGTTCAGCTGTGAATTTTGCTGCCCAAGGAAGAAGAAAGTGGGGATCTTCTTGGATCAGGTTGTTTTGACAACCTATGGTGCTAAGCACCTATCAAACAATGGTCAATTTTAGGGTTTAAAGCTGATTTCTTCTATAAAACATGACCGATGATGGTACCATTGCAACAACCCTATGGTGTTGTCTTCATAACAACTCATGGTCGTGATCAAGGGTGTCAAATGATTGTGACAACCTATGGTCACCCCCTTAGGTCAGGTTTTGGATCAATTATAAGTATAATGATCAACCATTCAGTACCCTATTGATGATATCAATCAATGATGATATCAGCTTAATATTTGATGGTAATTTATGAATATAGTGTTGATCTAACAACCTATAGTGATTTAATGATCACTAATTATGGTGGATTAGGTCTCTACAATCTATGGTGAGTTAATCATATAGTTTTAGCATCAATTAAGCCTTAGACCAATGGTTTCTTGGGTCACTTGATGCAACGGTCAAACCTATACTGTAATTGATGGTTTTAATATATGAACTTGACCCAATGGTCAAGATCTAATGTTTATTCCTCCAATAAAGTGTAATGATGGATAATGTAATATGTTGGTCCTAATAATAGGATTTAGATGGTTTCCTGTATATGATCAACTTAAGGAGCTTACTTGTTGACAATGGATGGCTTGTTTTAACTGAACAGTCGATTGTGGGCTTTACCCTACTCTTAATGGAACTTTTTGTGTTGTTAATCAAGGGATGTCTAGGGTTAGATGGTGACTCTTTCTAGAGAACAAATCAAGGACTTCATAGGTATTTTATCCAAGGTGTTTACTTATGTAAACATCCAAAGGTCTTACCTTTTAAACATCCAATGGTTCTGGGTGACATTGTGGTATGGTGATACGGGTTGAATGATGATGGAACAAATGGAAGGTTACCCTTAATAAGGTAGTCTTACCTATTCACTCATATGAATAGAAGGGATGATAACCATATTGTGTTGATATGTAACTCTAATGAGGTATAGCTTGTTATACCTAGCTTTAATATAACTAAATGATGGTAATTGGGTATGAATAGTCCTTGAATGACTAATGCAATCATGAAGTACTTTGTTACTGTTGTTGAAACCCTAGTATGCTATAACCCAATCGTTATACCTTGCTTTATGTGTGGGTTCATACTTGATAATGGTATGGAATGTGATGATGATGCTTCACCTTATGCATTCATGATCCAATGGGGATGTTGTGAGTTAGGGTTTGGGTATGAGTGCTATTTCGTAACATTGATATAATTTATCATGTTGAACCTAACTCTAATGCAAATAGATAAAGATGAGTATTCATGTTTAACATTCTTATATGATGGAATGATGGTGGAATAACCTCCTTAACATGATCATAACCTTGGTATGTTAATTGGTGGTTATCATAGCCACATGGTTGATACTTTCTTATGCTAAACATGTGCATTATGAATATGATGAGAGTTAATCATATCTAGATTCATTGCATGTTGATGTAATAAAGGAATGTTCTTAATGTTAATATAACCCTGCTATGATTGTTTATGAATATAACCTAGTTCATCAATGCAATATTGTGCTGATCTGGTGTATTATATATAAGTGATGTTGTTGAGCCTTGTTATAAGGCATGCAAAGATAATGATGTTCTTGTAGGGAATAATATGATGGTCTTAATGACCTTTGGGCATGGTTGAGCCCTGAATGAGGTGTAATCCTCTTGTGTTGATAAGGGTTAATACCCTGTGATATTGTGAAAAGGATTTATATCCTGTGATAGTATGATGGTCTTAATGACCTTTGGGCATGGTTGAGCCCTGAATGAGGTGTGATCCTATTATGTTGATAAGGGTTGATACCCTATGATATTGTGAAAAAGATTATTATCTTGTGATAGTATGATGACTAGTGTGGTTTCATGAATGGAAAGTGAATAGTACCATGTGATGATGAGATGAGAAAGATGAGAAATTATGTTTCACACGTTTTATATATTTTCAAAGTTGTGATATTTATATGCTTGCTAGAAGTGAATTAGGGTTTGTATTTCCACTTGTTTTACGCATCCTTAATTCACCCAATTGGCATAACTAATCAAGTGAAACTCTAATCATGTAGCACCATGTGCCATAGATCCATCTGAGTGTCAGAATTTGCCATATGGTGAAATGAGTATTCCTAAGGGAAACTCGGAGCACATATTGTTGAGTATGTGGGGGTGGAAAGTTGAGGATATATCCTTGTCATCCATAATGCAGATTGTGGAGGTTGGCTATGGTCATGCCTCATACATCTGATGTGATTGACAACGACTGCGGTCGTGTCTCGGTGATTATATATGTGACAAGATTGGAGGACAACTGCGATTGTACCTCAGATGGTAGGGTATGCGTACCCACCTCCTTTCACCAGTGTCGTGACCTGTACCAAGGACGGACTAGGCTGTTAGCAGCTTGACCTTATGTGTCGTTGTAGCAGACCCATACTGACCGGGGGCAGAGAAGATCTTAGGAGTCCGGCTCTTCCTAGATCTTGTATGGCACTGATTTCGACTTAGCAATGGTCAGTTGGATTTTGAGTGGTATCCTCAAATTCCTCAGGGCATAATAAAAGATGTAATACAACCATATAGCATATCTATTTAGGGCTATACATGACGCTTCACATTAGATGATAACCCTTATTTGTTATCTTTACATAAAGGTGATGCTTAATGTAATTAAGAGATAGTAGATATACTAATGTTGTGGATATGCTTAAGATTGTAGATGCATACATACAATAGCCATGCCTATGTTGATAACTATACTTTTAGTGCTGATTATAATCATGATGTTATCTATCTCATGTTGTTAGTTATGTTTAGCATGCTAGCCACACCTTTGTAATTAGAGATGCATATAATGATGATCATGCTTATCCAGATAGTTGTGCTTATGGTTTTAGCTCTTTTTATGATGTTGATATGTTCAACCTGTTAGACATGCTAATGTTGTTATCTATGCTTATGTGGCTAGACTTATTCATAATGATAGAGATGCTATGTTACTAGACTTGCTCATGATGCTAGATATGCATATGCTACTGAATTGCTTATGTTATCAACAAGATAAAGGATGATAGTCTGGCTAATTATGATAGTTATTATCAGCTCCCTTATGTATTTTGATAATCATCATTGCTGCTAAGCTTATTTGTTAAATTTGATTAATTTTCTTAACTATTTAATTACTTAAAAATGTTGTAATCAATAAACGTTGTTGGAGGTTATATCTCTTGCTGGGACTGGGTCTCACCCTTGTGGTTCGCCACATTTTTTTTAGGTAATCAAAAGTGACGAAAACAAACATGTTGCAACAAAGAGGAGCTATAGTTATGAATCTTTGATAAAGTTGATTAGATGTCTAGTGTGTCCTAGAGTCATCCCTGTACTCTCAGGTCCGGGCAGGAAAAGTTTGTATATGGTGTTTCAAATGAATCGAGATTTTGTTAGCATGTTAATGCTTGTTTGTGTGACATATACGAATATTGTTCTCCTGTGTATATATGTTGTGGCTAAGGTGATAGATTAATTTGTATCAAATTCTTGGCATAATATGGATATAAGAAAGATTTTGGGATCTTATGCAAATTTTTATGAGCGGGTGCTGATTCTAAAATCAGTTTTAATTTACCCATATTTTTAGGTATGTGATTAATTAGTGATTGATTGTGTTTTATATTTTGAGTAATCTCGTTTAGTGTAATGGGTTCTCGCAGCAGTGGCTACCCAAAAAGGGTAAAGGACATGATGTTCCACCAGTTAGAACTCTTGGTTTGGCCTCTACATCGGTTATAAGGCCGACAAGGTCAGGGAATGCTTATAAGATGTGTTATGAGTGTAAACAGATTGGGAATATTAGACCCTCTTATCTAAAAAGGAAGGAGAAAATGACCCAACCGCCAAGGCAGAGTCAGTAAGACTCTCAAAGGCAATGGTCTAGTAGTGGCTTACGAGGACATAGACAGATGTCCTGAGCAGGTCCATCATCACAGAGCAATAGATCACGACGTTGGAATCAGGAAACGACAAGATTCTATGAAAAGAATCAGCCTGAGGCAGTGAACAATCCACGAGTTGAGACAAGTCAGATGAAATAGTATCATTCTGATATGTCATTTTATGATTCTATCTGTTATATAAAAAAATAGTAGCTATTGAGCTTCCTTTGACTAGTCCTGTGAGGCCACAAGGAAGATGAGGACTTATATTATGCTCACTATTCTTTTAAATGATTTATAATTGCTCTTATATGTGTGAAAGAGGATAAAGTATATATGTGATTGATGAATGTATATTAATCATGAAATTCAATTATCACTTCAGGACCAATTCAACTCTATATATACTATTTCACTCAATATGAATCATAATGTGCAAAACTACTTAGTTGATTCGATTATCAAGGTTTTAACTAAATATTGTTGATTTAATGCAGGTTTTGACAAAGCTGAACAAGTAGTCGGGGTCCACCTTCATCTCTGGCTCTAATCAAGAAATCTAACCAAGATATTCCACCCATTCGGTCTCAAAACCGTTTGAGCCCATTCGGTCCCAAGACCGTTTGAGCCCATTCGGCCCCAAGACCGTTTGAGCCCATTCGGTCTCAAGACCGATAGACCAGTAGAGACCGATTAGAGGTACAACTCAGCCACAAGGGATCGAGAAGTGCATGAATTCAAGATCTCAAAGCAGAGCCTAGACCACAGCCGTGGTGGCTCAAAACGACTGTGGCGCGTCGTCGTCTACCTCTTCACCTCCGCCGAGTAGCACCTTTTTTCTTTGATTCCGACGACACCTCGTTCCTAGAGCTCCGCCCTATCAAGTAGCAACTCCGACTCCGTCACACATACTGCTGCAGCAGCCGCCGCACCTTCTACCTCTACTCATGCCATCCTCAGATCCACCTTGACCTACCCTCCACCGTGTTGTGCTAATCACGCAGACCGTTTGGTCTTTTAGCTCACCTACAAACCGAATGAGCAATAGATCGAACGACCAAAGTTGCGTGGCAAAACCGTTTGCCCAAGCAAGCTTGCGGACTGTGTGAAGGCCAGGGATGCAAGACCGTTTGCCCCTTATGTGAAGACCGAATGGTTAGTCAAACCTGCAAGACCGTTTGATAGAAAACGGTCTACAGACCGTTTGATAGAAAGCGATCTATAGACCGTTTGGAATAGATTTTTTTTTGCCAGACTGTTTGGCCATAACATGAGTAAACCGTTTGAGAAAGAAAATATCTCATAAACCGTTTGGGGTAGTCCTATGCCTATAAATAGGACATCAAGGGTCCTCACTTGGGTATCAGTTCCGGGACCCCGACAGGCTGCCTGTACACAGGTCCGATCCAAATCCAGTGATGTCCGCGCCAGTTTCATTCCACCTACTGCCCGTGTTGCAACCAAAGAGGCGGAAGAGAGAAGGAAGACAGAGTGAGGGAGACTGTCTGATCTGTCTCGGCAACTCCCGTTCGCACCCAGATATGCTCCGACACGACGTAGAAGGCCGTATCTTCTTTACCGAGCTGCGACTACCTTCTGCACCGAGTTCATGGCGGATTTCTCTTTCTTTCTCATTCTTCTTGTTTCTCGCATCATGAGCGAGTAGTGCCCTTTTGCTTGGGTGCGGGGATTAGCCCCGCTGCTCATGCAAATCATGTTCTTTTGTTAAACTCTCCATGGCAATGTATATAACTTTCCATTTCATTGTTAGTTGGTACGTTCGTAGTTGATTATCTCCTTGCTTTCATCTTGTTCTTTCCTATATTGTGAAATCTTCTATATATGGGACGGAATGGCAGTTTACAATGTTCGACTCTTTGACGAGAACTTCTGATAAGATTCCTTGAGGTCGTAAGTGTATGATCCATTGAGGGACGAGACATCTAACCCACAGTGATGCTTCTGTGGTCTAAACATCCCTCAGGGAAGACCACAACCTTAGTTGGATTTTGTATCGTGTTTACCGTCGATGTTAGTTCGTAGATCTATCACCTGCTTTCTTATCGATTAATGCGGTCGACTCCCAAACTAGAAATAGAATGGGATCTCTTTAGAGTCATAAGTAAGTGATCCGGTTGGTGACGAGACATCTGATGCCTAAGGTGATGCTTACGCGAACCTAACGCCCTAACGGGGGGTTCTGCAGCAGCTCTATTTGAATTGATATATCTTGTCTGGATTATTTGCGATTGAATGTGTTTGCATGTGTAGCGGTGGTGAAACTCGATACCATCCCAGCGATTCCATATCATTGATCTAAATCCAATTTTAATTCAGCTTTTACTTTCTTACTATTAGTTTAATTAACCTCAAACCAACCAATCGTTTTAAATATTAGTCTTAACTCGAACTAGACTAAACTGACAAAGATTCTTAAAAACGTTGTCCTTTGGGTTCGATCCTTAACTATACTGCGATAAGACTCGTCCGCTTGCGGGTGGTATTATTGTACTTGGGTTTTGGTAAAAGCTTGGGGATTTCAACCCCGAGTGAGTTTGTTAGTGCGTTCAAATTACCACGTCAAATTCTGGCGCCGTTGCTGGGGACAATAGAATCAGTTAGTCAAATCTAGTTATTTTAAGACTAATTTAGGATTTTGCTTTTTCTCTTGACACAATCAACCATCTACTTGAATTTGACTCTACTCTGTGGTTCTCACTTTTGAAAATTTTCTAATTTTAGGTACAATCCAAGGCGTAGTGTGTGCGCCGTTCGGACAGCCCCAGACTGACAACGAGCTTTGATCCCGAGATAGATA
This sequence comes from Alisma plantago-aquatica, assembly GCA_963693085.1. NCBI lineage: Eukaryota > Viridiplantae > Streptophyta > Magnoliopsida > Alismatales > Alismataceae > Alisma > Alisma plantago-aquatica. The sequence continues at coordinate 281,159,358 of OY856413.1, read as the reverse complement.
GAACTTTCCATCGACAGATAAGAGAAAATCAAGCAAGGATGGCTCAAGAAGAAGAGGTAGCCCGAAGGGTGGCTCAAGCCATCAATGCACAAAGAGAGAGGCTCATGTAAGAATCCAGGGCTGCGGTTCAACAGGAAATCCTAGCAGTACAAGCAACAACGCAAGCAGCTGAACTACAAAAGGATCTTAGAGAATTCTCAATCCTGAAAGTTGTGAATGTTCATCATCCAGTACAACCTTCTCCTATCAACGCTACTAATTTCGAGATAAGAGCACATTGGATCACCCTGCTTCAGAATAACCCTTTCTATGGCAAGCAAGGAGAAGATAGCCAAGAACATCTTCTGAGATTTATTGATCTATGTGTCATGACAAAACAAAATGGAGACACAGATGATGCCATTCGACTCTGTCTCTTCAAGTATTCCCTTGCTGATAGAGCCATAAGTTGGTACAATTCATTGCAAATTGAAATACCCATCACCACCTGGGAACAACTCTAAAATGTGTTTCTGGAAAAGTTCTATCCTCCATCTCTCACATATGAAATTAGGGGCCGGATAACAAATTTCACTCAAGTCCCTGGAGAAACTCTCGTTGAAGCATGGGATAGGTACAAAGAGCTTCTACGCAAGTATCCACACCACGAAATTCCTAAGAATCAACTCATCAAAATTTTCTATAGGGGTGTGGATGATGATATTAAGAGGTTTCTAGATTCCTCGTCTGGAGGAAACTTCATGCGTCAAAGTTATGACAACGCATGGAGAGTCGTCACCCTAGGAGTAGAAAATCAAGAAAATTGGGGTAGATCTGTAGGTAAAGGAGTTTTGAAAGTAGCCATGGCCGAAGCTACTCCCGAGTACAAGTCTATCTCTGAAACCTTGAAGCTCCTAGTTGCCAAGCAAGACCATATTGAATCATCTCTTGCTGCTATTGGAAGAGGACGTTCACCCACTCGACAATCGGAACAGGTCAAGTCCGCTTCCCTATTCTGTGAAGCATGTAAAAGTACCGATCATTCCACCTTATCATGCAATGTTCTCAATGATGTTGTTCTAAGCAACGTGTGTGGACAAGGAGATAATGGTCAGATGGAAAATCTTAATGCTATCAACACCATTCCTGGTCAAAGTTATTACAATCCAAATCAGAATAGGAATCATCCCGATTTTCAATACGGAAACCCCTATGGAGTAGTAAACTCGCACAAATTTGGTTCAAACAATCAACCAAGAGGCCCACCAGGATTCCAGTATAATCAACAACAGAATTTTGGGAATCAAGGAAATTTCAAGGGGAATTTTCAGAATAGGAACTACAATAATTTTCAAAACAACTCCCAGCATCAGAATCTTAATCAACAGCAAGGATAGCAAGCAGGACCTGTATCTTCTGATGACAAGCTATTAGCCATTGAAAAAATGTTACAAACTCAACAAAATATGATAGCCAACCAACAAGCTCAGCAGAAGGCTATTGAATCTCAACTAGCTCAACTCGCAGCTAGCATAAAGCCACCTGCTGGAGTCTTTGCTGGCCAACCCGAGAACAATCCTAAGCATCCTGAATAGTTGAAGGCAATCACCACTAGGTCAGGGAAAGATTATTCAAACCCCCCTGAAAAGACACATGTGGTCATTACAAACGAGGATGAACTTGTGATTGCCCAAGACTCAACAACTCAAGAGACTCAATCAAAAGATGATAAGTCAGAAAAGGGAAATGTTGAGAAGACTGCTCAAGAAGACAAAGAAACTGAGACTCCAGAACCTGATATCCCTGTGTACAAACCACGTATTCCTTTTCCAGCTCATCTAAGGCAAACAAAGCTTGATACCATATTCAATAAGTTTAAAGAGGCTATGAAGAAACTTCATGTAGATATACCTTTTTTGGATGCTCTGGCCGAGATACTGGCATGGAAAAAATACTTAAAGTCACTCCTCACCAGGAAGTATATAACTGAAGAGTATGAGACAGTAAAACTGGCTACAACTACATCCGATATCATATTGAGCAAGATGCCCAAGAAACAAAAAGACTCGGGATCCTTTGGAATTTCATGTCACATTGGCGACTCATCATGCAAGAAAGGATTGGCAGATCTCGGTACAAGCATCTCTATTATGCCACTTAGCCTGTCCAAAAGACTAGGGTTTGCAGAATTGCTTCCTACTGGAATGACTATACAACTTGCAGACAATTCGATAAAACATCCGTTAGGAATCCTCAAAGATGACCCGATCAAGGTAGGCAAGGACACATATGTTCCATGCGACTTTGTCATTATGGACATAAAAGAAGACACCAGATACCCTCTCATCTTTGGTCGTCCATTCCTCACCACTACAAGGGCCCTAATTGATGTTGAAGCTGGTACCTTACTGCTCAGATTAGGCAAAGAAACTCTTGAATTCAAGGTTTTTGAAAGTATGAGAAGGCCAAGTATGCAAGAAGAAGTATATCTAATTGACTGCATTGAGCAAATGTCACTTCTAACTCAAGAGCATCATGAATCAGACGATCCCTTAGAAGTTGCTCTAACAAACCCATCAGTTGATGAACCAATTGACAAACAAGTAAGGGATTGCATCGAATCTCTCGACTCTGCTAAAGAAGACGTTGAAGCCACTAGTGAAGAACTCAAAGCTATGGAAACTACAGAAGAAACATGCGAAAAACCAGAGGCTCCCAAAATGAAGCCTCTGCCCGAAGGACTGAAGTATGTGTTTTTAGATGATCTCAAGGTTTGCCCAGTTATTATAAATTCCTATCTAACAACTGAACAAGAAGAGAAACTTCTGAAGGAATTGAGGGAAAGAAAGAAAGCCATCAGTTATGAAATGAGTGACCTCACTGGGGTCAATCAAGCATTGTGTATGCACAAGATCCCTATGATGGAAGATCACAAGCCTACTATTGAGCATCAATGGAAGTTGAATCTGAATATGAAGGAATTAGTCTGTCGTGAGGTCATTAAACTGCTCACAGCTGGAATAATTTATCTGATATCAGATTCGCCATGGGTGAGCCCAGTGCATGTAGTCCCGAAGAAAGGTGGAACAACTGTTATACGGAATGAAAACAATGAACTCATCCCCACTCGAATAGTCACAGGGTGGAGGATGTGCATAGATTATAGAAAATTAAACAAGGCAACTCAAAAAGATCATTTTCCTATGCCCTTTCTTGATCAAGTCCTAGAAAGGTTGGCTCACCAAGAATATTTCTGTTATCTTGACGGTTACTCTGGATTCTATCAAATACCCATACATCCAGATGACCAAGAGAAAACAACCTTTACCTGCCCATTCGGAACATACACATTTAAAAGAATGCCATTTGGTCTCTATAATGCACCCGCAACTTTCCAACGTTGCATGGCTGCCATATTCGCTGGTCTTACTGAAACAATTATGGAAGTTTTAATGGATGAATTTTCTGTATACGGAGATTCATTCGATTCATGTCTAAAGCACCTCTCCCTGGTCCTAAAACGATGTAAAGAAGCTCATCTTGTGCTCAACTGGGAAAAGTGACATTTTATGGTAAAGGAAGGCATTGTCCTCGTCCATAGGGTCAGTAATAGAGGAATTGAAGTAGATAAAGCCAAGATTGAAGTGATTTCTAAACTGGCTATCCCAACAAATGTAAAAGAAGTCTGTGCCTTCCTAGGTCATGCAGGATTTTACAGAAGATTCATAAAGGACTTTTCCAAGAACAAAACCAATGACGAATCTATTACTGAAGGATACTGATTTCAATTTCAACGAAGAATGTGTCAAAAGCTTCAACACACTGAAACATGCCCTTACAACCACCCCCATCATTAGAGCTCCTGACTGGGACCACCCTTTTGAAATTATGTGTGATGCCAGTGACTATGTTGTGGGCGCTGTTTTAGGGCAATATATAGAGAAGAAACACTATGTGATCTATTATACATCAAAAACTCTCGATGAAGCCCAGAGGAATTATGCAACTACCGAGAAAGAACTTCTAGCAGTCGTGTATGCCTTTGACAAGTTCAGATCCTACCTAATTGGTTCGAAGGTCATTATCTACACAGACCACACCGCCATTCATTACCTTCTGGCAAAGAAAGATGCAAAACCCAGGTTTATTAGATGGATCCTTCTATTACAAGAATTTGATTTAGAGATAAGAGATAAAAAGGGCACAAAGAATGTTGTAGCAGACTACCTCAGTCGCATCCACACTCAGGATACCGAGAAGATTCTGATTTACGATTCTCTTCCGGATGATCAACTAATGAAGGTCTCAGAAGTTATACCGTAGTACTCGGATTTTGTGAACTACCTTGCTACTGGGGTTATCCATCCTCAATGCACCGGGAATGCACTGAAGAAGTTCATGCATGATGTAAAGCAATATCACTGGGATGAGCCATATCTTTTCAAACTATGTGCTGATGGTCTGTATAGACGATGTATCACCGAAGAAGAAGCTCAACTTATTTTGGAACAATGTCACTCAGGACCAGTGGGAGGACATCTAAGCTCTAAAAAGACTGCCTTGAGGGTTTTGTAGTGTGGATTCTTCTGGCCAACAGTATCCAAAGATTCCTATGACTTTGTCCTATCATGTGACAAATGTCAAAGATCAGGCAATATAACAAAGAGAGATGAGATGCCACTAAATCTATGGCAAGAAGTAGAGATATTTGATGTTTGGGGGGTGGATTACATGGGTCCATTCCCATCTTCTCATGGATTTTCATACATCCTAGTGGCGGTGGACTACGTCTCAAAATGGGTTGAAGCTATACCAACCGTAACTAGTGATTCCAAACCCGTCATCAAATTATTCAAAGATATTATTTTCCCCCGTTTTGGAGTGCCACGAACTGTGATATCTGACGGAGGGTCCCACTTCCTTGAAAGAAGCTTTGAAGCTTTACTGAGAAAATATGATGTAACACATAAGGTAGCCTCGCCTTACCATCCACAAACAAGTGGACAGGTAGAGGTCTCTAACCATCAACTAAAGGCTATTCTAGAAAAAACTGTAGGACGCAATCGAAAGGATTGGTCAACGAAAATCAACGATGCCTTATGGGCCTATCGAACTGCTTATAAAACTCCCCTTGGGACTACACCTTTTTGATTAATATATGGAAAGTCTTGCCACCTGCCAGTCGAACTAGAACACAAGGCATGGTGGGCAATTAAACAACTGAACTTTGATATGAAAGAAGCAGGCCAAGCCATAATTCTGCAACTCCAAGAGCTGGATGAACTCAGGATGACAACTTATGAGAATGCACGAATCTACAAAGAATGCACAAAACTTTGGCACGATGGACATCTGAAAAGAAAAGACATACAAGTGGGAGACCAAGTTCTGCTATTCAACTCAAGATTGAAGTTATTCTCAGGAAAACTCCGCTCACGTTGGTCTGGACCATACATCGTCAAGAGCATCTTCCCACATGGTGCCTTCTCATTATGGAGTGAAAAGTCAGGTGAATTTGTAACAAATGGTCACCGCTTAAAGAGATATTTTACTTCCACTGACATAGGCACTAAAGCAACACTGGAACTCACAAATCCAAAGGATCCACTGTGAAGCTGAAAGATTCAGTCGAGCAATCGACATAAAACAAAGGCGCTTGTCGGGAGGCAACCCAATCAATAATTTTTTTTACTTTTCCTTTCAAAATTAGAATGTTTCTTCAATTTTGTTTTTACCTTCTAGTTAATTTTTCATTAAATAAAATTCGCATCGTAAGATTCTATTTTAAGATCTAATTGCTCTTTACCTTTGAGATTTTCAAATAAGAGGATGCGCGCTGACAGGAACGCTACCACACCCGGTGGTCAATCTGGCACGAATTTTCCCCTCCATCTTGGATTTAGGGTTTTCTCGGGACGAGCAAATTTCTAAGTTCGAGGTGGAGGGTGGGTGGTATGTATCTTACTTTCCACCTACACCCATCCTTTTCATACTTAAGTTTTCACTATCACATTCTCGATAAAAAAATTCAAAATTTTCAAAAATTCTTTAATGTTTTTCAAAGGAATTGATCAGATACTTGATGAATTTTTGACACTTCCTGGTTTCATTAAAAGTCACTAACTAACCTGCTATGCATTTTGAATCATTATATCCTCCTTATTCGAAGTAAATACTCAAAAGGACCACTTTTTGAAACAATCCTTTTGATTGAAATCATTCTGTGAAGCTTATGATTCCTAACATCATGATACTTTTGCAAAAATGACAAATGTCTATCAAACTGATAGGGATCAAACGTGTCATGCTTCCTAACTGATTTGTGGAACAATAGCATGGAATCCCCACCGGATCCTCATCAAGTCATTATTTGAGCAGAGTTTGATAAAGAGAACAACCCGGTGCACTGAATTGTAAATCAAGTTGCTCTCTGATCTGAACTCTCTTCTACACTTCTTCTATCATCTTCGTACCCCTCCATTCATAAAAAAGAAACAAAAATAGCCAAATTCGTGCCAAACCCTAAGTTTGGGGTGGCACGCCACTTCCCTCTATATCCGCTTCTTCCATACCCCTCACAAATAAATAGGGGCGTACCACCAAAAATGCAATCTTGAGTCGAATAGAGAAGAGATTTGCAAACAAAAAGATGCCAAAGTGCACACATAAAGAAATGCAATCTCGAGACGAATAGAGGAGAGATTCACACACAAAAAAATGCAATAAATGAAAATGCAAAGCAAATAAAAATTTTGATAATAGAGGAGAGATTTATCTCTTCCTTCCATACCACCATTCACTCCATTTTCTACCTAATGGCGCAATGAATGCCTACTCTATCCTGAAAAATACCAGTGTCAGATCAAATGCGTACTTGTTGTTCTACGGGTGTCTCTGGATTCTTACAAAACTCTTTGACATGCTTGATTGTCGAAAAAGTGAGGAGGAAGTGGTATTGGAAAGCAAACTCAGGAACGAAGATATGGTAAGATGTGTGTAGTAGTCTCAGGAGGTTGAGATACTGAGTCATATTGAGCAGAAAGAAAACATTCGTGATGTGAAGATGAAGCAATCACATGAATTGAAAGTATTCATTTGGCGACTGTTTCAGATTTTGTGTTACTCGAGGACGAGCAACGTTTAAGTTCGGGGTATTTTGATGAATGTATATCATCATGAAATTCAATTATCACTTCGGGACCAATTCAACTCTATATATACTATTTCACTCAATATGAATCATAATGTGCAAAACTACTTAGTTGATTTGATTATCAAGGTTTTAACTAAATATTGTTGATTTAATGCAGGTTTTGACAAAGCTGAACAAGTAGTCGGGGTCTACCTTCATCTCTAGCTCTGATCAAGAAATCTAACCAAGCTATTCCACCCATTCGGTCTCAAAACCGTTTGAGCCCATTCGGTCTCAAGACCGTTTGAGCCCATTCGGTCCCAAGACCATTTGAGCCCATTCGGTCCCAATACCGTTTGAGCCCATTCGGTCCCAAGACCGTTTGAGCCCATTCGGTCTCAAGACCGATAGACCAGTAGCGACCGATTGGAGGCACAACTCAGCCATAAGGGATTGAGCAGTGCATGAATTCAAGATGTCGAAGCAGAGCCTAGACCACGACCGTGGTGGCTCAAAACGACCGTGGCGCGTCGTCATCTACCTCTGCACCTCCGCCGAGCATCACCTTTTTTCTTCAATTCCAGCGGCGCCTCGTTCCTAGAGCTCCACCCTGTCAAGTAGCAACTCTGACTTCGTCACACATACTACTGCAGTAGTCGCCGCACCTTCTACCTCTACTCCTGCCGTCCTCAGATCCACCTTGACCTACCCTCCACCGTGTTGTGCTAATCACGCAGACCGTTTGGTCTTTTAGCTCACCTGCAAATCGAATGAGCAATAGATTGAATGACCAAAGTTGTGTGGCAAAACCGTTTGCCCAAGCAAGCTTGCGGACCGTGTGAAGGCCAGAGATGCAAGACCGTTTGCCCCTTCCGTGAAGACCAAATGGTCAGTCAAACCTGCAAGACCGTTTGATAGCAAATGGTCTACAAATCGTTTGATAGCAAACGGTCTATAGACCGTTTGATAGCAAGCGATCTACAGACTGTTTGGAATAGATTTTTTTTTCCAGACCGTTTGGCCATAACATGAGTAAACCGTTTGAGAAAGAAAAGATCTCCTAAACCGTTTGGGGCAGTCATGTGCCTATAAATAGGACCTCAAGGGTCCTCACTTGGGTATCGGTTCCGGGATGCCGAGAGGCTGCCTGTACACAGGTCCGATCCAAATCCAGTGCTGTCTGTGCCAGTTTCATTCCACCTACTGCTCGTGTTGCAACCAAAGAGGCTGAAGAGAGAAGGAAGACAGAGTGAGGGAGAGTGTTCGGTCTGTCTCGGCAACTCCCGTTCACACCCAGATCTGCTCCGAAACGACGTAGAAGGTCATATCTTCTTCACCGAGCTGCGACTACCTTCTGCACCGAGTTCATGGCAGATTTCTCTTTCTTTCTCATTCTTCTTATTTCTCGCATCATGAGCGAGTAGTACCCTTTTGCTGGGGTGCGGGGATTAGCCCCGCTGCTCATGCAAATCATGTTCTTTTGTTAAACTCTCCATGGAACTGTATATAACTTTCCATTTCATTGTTAGTTGGTACATTCGTAGTTGATTATCTCCTTGCTTTCATCTTGTTCTTTCCTATATTGCGAAATCTTCTATATATGGGACGGAATGGTGGTTTACAATGTTTGACTCTTTGACGAGAACTTCTGATAAGATTCCTTGAGGTTGTAAGTGTATGATCCGTTGAGGGACGAGACATCTAGCCCATGGTGATGCTTCTATGGTCTAAACATCCCTCAGGGAAGACCACAACCTTAGTTGGATTTTGTATCATCTTTGTTTACCGTCGATGTTAGTTCGTAGATATATCACCTGCTTGCTTATAGATTAATGCGGTCGACTCCCAAACTAGAAATAGAATGGGATCTCTTTAGAGTCGTAAGTAAGTGATCCGGTTGGTGACGAGACATCTGATGTCTAAGGTGATGCTTACGCGAACCTAACGCCCTAACAGGGGGTTATGCAGCAGCTCTATTTGGATTGATATATCTTGTCTGGATTGTTTGCGATTGAATGTGTTTGCATGTGTAGAGGTGGTGAAACCTGATACCATCCTAGCGATTCCATATCATTGATCTAAATCCAATTTTAATTCAGCTTTTACTTTCTTACTATTAGTTTAATTAACCTCAAACCAACCAATTGTTTTAAATATTAGTCTTAACTCGAACTAGACTAGACTGACAAAGATTCTTAAAAATGTTGTCCTTTGGGTTCAATCCTTAACTATACTGTGATAAGACTCGTCTGCTTGCGGGTGGTATTATTGTACTTGGGTTTTGGTAAAAGCTTGGGGATCTCAACCCCGAGTGAGTTTGTTAGTGCGTTCAAATTACCACATCAGTGATGCTTGGAGAAAATCCAGGGATGCTAAGTCTTATGTTTTTGGTAATATGAAAAGTAAGGAATATGATAGTAAACAAAGTGCATACTACCTAATCTTAGTACTTGTATACCCTGGCCAGGTATTCAACTATTGAAGATAAGGTAAGTATGGAACTCTTAGATTGTTATCTCTCTGATTACTCTGATCAAGTAGTCATTCTGAGACAATCTAGTGACTATAATGAAACTAGAAATATGGTATGGACATTTGTATCACATCCTAAGTGCAATAAAGTGGAATTTGAGATGATCTCAGATCAGTCTGTGTGTATGAGGAAGTAAAGAGTATAATTGTAAGGCCCTTGAACTTACTTAATGAGTTGAATAAGCTTAATTACCATAACTGAATACTTAGAACCCTAATATAACCTTTTGATATGTTTTGAAATCATAAGACAAGCTTAAGTTTCAAATTTGGTTCAATTTGGACAATGTTTGAGCAAATTATGCAATTTTCTGTACATTTTGGACTTTTCTGCAATTTACTCAATTGAGGGGTTTTATTTGCAATTTGTCACATACATTATGTTCCTTAGTTTTTATATTATCATTCTTGATATTTTTGAGCCATGGGGCTCCTGGTTGAGGCATGGTTTGAAGGTGTTTTTATCAAGGGTATTTTAGGGGTTTTCCCTTCATGGATGAGCTACCTTTAGTAGCTATCAACTAAGGAATTATGTGATTGGCTGGGAATTTCGCCAAAGGAAAGCTAAGCAGGTCTAGAGGGACGGTGGGAGAGCTTCTTGTGTGTGTGCTTATGTATTTTTAATAATTTAAAGCCATGGACACTTGGATATATACTAGAATTTCAACCTTTTCTTTTTCTTAATATTAAAGTGTCATATACTTATCCAAAAGCCCCCAAACGAGCCATTTTATCTCCATTATCTCTCTCCTTCTCCCAGCTTCGTACGCCCTCTGTTCAGCTGTGATTTTTTCTGCCCAAGTAAGAAGAAAGTGGGGATTCTCTTGGAAAAAAATTCTAGGGTTGAAATTGATTCTCTTTTTGGGTCTATAAAGCTTCTCCCTAGTGATATTGACCTAAAAGTGTAAGTTTTTCCTTATTTCCTCTGTTTAATTATTTGTTCCTCTTCCTCCTACATCTATCTAGGTCGGAACCATGGTTTTCCATGGTGAAAGTTCCCCTAGAACTCAAAACTCCTTCCTTCTTGTTTCTTTTCTAGGGTTTTGCTTGTTTGTGGAGAGAATTGCATAGTTGGCCAAGTTCAGATCTGAATCCAAGGTTTCCTTGCCCTATTTGCTCGAGATTCTTGCTGTTGGATATCTGACCTACTCTATAGTGGTGAGTTATATAACATTCTTCACTTATATTGCTTACTAGAAGCTTGTTAGTTCATGATTATGCTTGAATGTGATGATCTAAGCATAGAGAAACCATGCTTGTTTAGAATTACGAATTTTATTGTGTTCCCTATTTTGTTCCAGTTATATATGAACCTGTAAACATGTGTACAGCCTGTATAAGGTGTAACATGATCTGGGACAGGTTGATAGCAACAACCTATGGTGGTATGTACAAAACAAATGATGGTTCAAATTAGGGTTTTCAAGCTATTTCCTTTCCTATCACATAACTGATTGTCATACCATTCAACAACCAATAGTGTTGCTATCTTGGCAACTGATGTTCGTGATCAAGGGTGTCCAATTTATGGTGACAACCTATGGTCACCACCTTAAGTCAGGTTTTGACTCAATTAGAAATTTAATTATCATCCACTAAGTATTCTAATGATGTTATCAATCGATGATGATATTGGCTTATTATTTGATGATGTTAACTAAATGTATTACTGATCTAGCAACCAATGGTGACCTAGTGATCACAATTAATGGTGGATCAGGTCATCACCATATATGAAGAATTAGGAATGTAATTGTATATTTGACTATACCTTGAACCAATGGTTCCTTGGTTCAATTGATCTAATGGTTAGACCTATACTTCGATTGATAACTTTGAACAATGAACCTGATCCAATGAATAATATTGGATGCTTTAACATCCTATGGATTAGAATAAATCACATGTTATTATATATGGGTCATAGTGAAGATAATTCAATGGTTCAATACCATTAATTGGTAGTCTTACCTTTGCCATTATATAGTTATATTTGATAAATCAATGTAATGAGTGGATGCGTAACTCCCATGTGATCTAGCCTATTATACTAACCTTGATGTAATTATATGATGTTTATTGGTTATAATCATACCTCTTGAATGATTAATGTGATAATGAATTACACTCTTCTTATGTTGAAACCACAATGTAGTATTATTTGAATATCATAATGCCTTGCCATGTTAAAATCTATGGACATACATGTGCTAATGATCTTTTGAGCCTTGTTTAAGGCATGGAATGATGATGATAACCTTACTATGAATAATGTGATGGTCTTAACAACCTTTTGGCATGTTTGAAGCCATGATTGAGGTGAAATCCTCTTCATGTTCCAATAAGGGTTAAAACCCGGGAACTTGTGATAAGATATTGGTATCTTGTAAAAGTATGATGATAAGTGTGGTCCATTAATTTGCAATGGATGGTAACATGTGGTAATGTGATTAAGATTTATATCTCAAATGTTTTATATCTCTTGAAATTGTTATACATATACTCTTTTTAGAAAAGAATTAGGGTTTGAATGTCCATTTGTATGATTTAGCTTTAATTTACTCAATTGGCATAACTAATCAAGTGAAACTCTAATCATGTAGTGCCCTGTGCCATAGATCCATCTGAGTGTCAGAACTTGCCAGATGGTGAAACGAGTATTCCTAAGGGAAACTCGGAGCGCATACTGATGAGTATGCGGGGTGCTTGTCATCCTGAATTCAAGTGTTTAGGGAGGATGATATCCATCTGAGTGTCAGAACTTGCCAGATGGTGAAACGAGTATTCCTAAGGGAAACTCGGAGCGCATACTGATGAGTATGCGGGGTGCTTGTCATCCTGAATTCAAGTGTTTAGGGAGGATGACTGCGGTCATACCTAGCCCTCAATTTGAGAACGACTGCGGTCGTGTCTCAGTGATTATATATGTGATGAGATTGGATGACAACTATGGTTGTACCTCGGATGGTAGGGTATGCGTACCCACCTCCTTTCACTAGTGTCGTGACCTATACCAAGGACGGACTAGGCTGTTAGCAGCTTGACCTTATGTGTCGCTGTGGCGGACCCGTACTGACCAGGGGCGGAGAAGATCTTAGGAGTCCGACTCTTCCTAGATCTTGTATGGCACTGATTTCGACTTAGTAGTGGTCAGTTGGGACTTGAGTGGTATTTCTCAAATCCCTCAGGGCAATGTAATAAAAGAAGTGATATAAGCCGTGTAGTATACTGACTAGGGTTAAATACGTTTCACATTGCTTGATTAATCTTTAACTAGTCCTTATACTATTCAGTGTTTATAAGATGATATCATATGACATTTGAGTAATTTTACTTCTTGTCAAGTTAATTTGTTTAATGGCTTAGTATGCTTAACCTATTCAATCTGCTTAAATTGCTTATTCATTTCTATATATGCTCAGTTCATTTACTGTCAATTAATATGTTATAATCAATATATGTTGGAGAGAGTTATATCTCTCTCTGGGACTGGGTCTCACCCGTGGTTCATAACAAATTTTTTTAGGTGGTCGTGGGCAACGAGATCGAGGTCGTGCTGTGGAAGAGAACTAACATGGTGATCAATAGATTCAGAAGGTTGGTTAGTTGTAGATGTTAGTTATAGATGTTAGTAGTACAATCCTAGTGTCATCCATGTACTCTCAAGTCCCGGTATGGGATCTGTTTTCTAGATGATATATTTGTATCGACACGAGATTTTGGCAGTATGCCAATGTTTGTAAATAAATGGCACGTACGTGTGAAATATCTTTTGTATGTAGGATGTGACTGAGGTCTTTGGACCCATATACAAATACTTTTTATAGTATATGAGAATGGAATTATGAACCTTTTGAAAGGTAGCATATAAGTTGGAGCTACCACCAGAGCTAGATAGATTGTGTAATGTCTTTCACATCTCTATGTTGAGGAAATGCCATCCAGATACTGACCAAACAATCCAACCATTAGAGGTGGAGTTAGATGAGGATATCTCCTATGTTGAGGGTCCTGTGTTGATCTTGGATAGAAGGGTGAAAAAGATGAAAAGAAAAGATATAATACTAGTGAAAGTTTTATGGAATCATCATGGCATAGAGGAAGCCACATGGGAACTAGAAAATGAGATGCATAGAAAATACCCATCTCTTTTTGCATAGGATTTCGGGGCGAAATCCTTGTTAGGGGTTTATAGTTGTAAGGCCCTTGAACTTACTTAATGAGTTGAATGAGCTTAATTACCATAATTGAATGCTTAGAACCCTAATATAACCTTTTTATATGTTTTGAAATCATAAGACAAGCTTAAGTTTCAAATTTGGTTCAATTTGGACACTATTTGAGCAAGTTATGCAATTTTCTGTACATTTTGGACTTTTATGCAATTTACTCAATTGAGGGGTTTTCTTTGCAATTTGTCACATACATTATGCTCCTTAGTTGTTATATTATCATGCTTGAGATTTTTGAGCCATGGGGCTCCTGGTTGAGGCATGGTTTGAAGGTGTTTTTATCAAGGGTATTTTAGGGTTTTTCCCTTCATGGATGAGCTACCTTTAGTAGCTATCAACTAAGGAATTATGTGATTGGCTGGGAATTTTGCCAAAGGAAAGCTAAGCAGGTCTAGAGGGATGGTGGGAGAGCTTCTTGTGTGTGTGCTTATGTATTTTTAATAATTTAAAGCCATGGACACTTGGATATATACTAGAATTTCAACTTTTTCTTTTTCTTAATATTAAAGTGTCATATACTTATCCAAAAGCCCCCAAACGAGCCATTTTCTCTCCATTATCTCTCTCCTTCTCCCATCTTTGTACTCCCTCTGTTCAGCTGCGATGTTTTCTGCCCAAGGAAGAAGAAAGTGGGGATTCTCTTGGAAAAAAATTCTAGGGTTGAAATTGATTCTCTTTTTGGGTCTATAAAGCTTCTCCCTAGTGATATTGACCTAAAAGTGTAAGTTTTTCCTTATTTCCTCCATTTAATTCTTTTTTCCTGTTCCTCCTACATCTATCCAGGTCGGAACCATGGTTTTCCATGGTGAAAGTTCCCCTAGAACTCAAAAATCCTTCCTTCTTATTTCTTTTCTAGGGTTTTGCTTGTTTGTGGAGAGAATTGCATAGTTGGCCAAGTTCAGATCTGAATCCAAGGTTTCCTTGCCCTATTTGCTCGAGATTCTTGCTGTTGGATATCTGACCTACTCTATAGAGGCGAGATATATAACATTCTTCACTTATGTTGCTTACTAGAAGCTTGTTAGTTCATGATTATGCTTGAATGTGATGATCTAAGCATAGAGAAACCATGCTTGTTTAGAATTACGAATTTTATTGTGTTCCCTATTTTTTTCCAATTATATATGAACCTGTAAACATGTGTACAGCCTGTATAAGGTGTAACATGATCTGAGACAGGTTGATAGCAACAACCTATGGTGGTATGTACAAAACAAATGATGGTTCAAATTAGGGTTTTCAAGCTATTTCCTTCCCTATCACATAACTGATTGTCATACCATTCAACAACCAACAATGTTGCTATCTTGGCAACTTATTTTCATGATCAAGGGTGTCCAATTTATGGTGACAACCTATGGTCACCACCTTAGGTCAGGTTTTGACTCAATTAGACATTTAATTATCATCCACTAAGTATTCTAATGATGTTATCAATCGATGATGATATTGGCTTATTATTTGATGATGTTAACTAAATGTATTACTGATCTAGAAACCAATGGTGACCTAATGATCACAATTAATGGTGGATCAGGTCATCAACATATATGATGAATTAGGAATGTAATTGTAGATTTGACTATACCTTGAACCAATGGTTCCTTGGTTCAATTGATCTAATGGTTAGACCTATACTTCGATTGATAACCTTGAACAATGAACCTGATCCAATGCATAATATTGGATGCTTTAACATCCAATGGATTAGAATAAATCACATGTTATTATATGTGGGTCATAGTGAAGATAATTCAATGGTTCAATACCATTAATTGGTAGTCTTACCTTTGCCATTATATAGTTATATTTGATAAATCAATGTAATGAGTGGATGCATAACTCCCATGTGATCTAGCCTATTATCCTAACCTTGATGTAATTATATGATGTTTATTGGTTATAATCAGACCTCTTGAATGATTAATGTGATAATGAATTATACTCTTCTTATGTTGAAACCACAATGTAGTATTATTTGAATATCATAGTGCTTTGCCATGTTAAAATCTATGGACATACATGTGCTAATGATCTTTTGAGCCTTGTTTAAGGCATGGAATGATTATGATGATAAACTTACTATGAATAATGTGATGGTCTTAACGACCTTTTGGCATGTTTGAAGCCATGATTGAGGTGAAATCCTCTTCATGTTCCAATAAGGGTTAAAACCCGGGAACTTGTGATAAGATATTGGTATCTTGTAAAAGTATGATGATAAGTGTGGTCCATTAATTTGCAATGGATGATAGCATGTGGTAATGTGATTAATATTTATATCTCAAATGTTTTATATCTCTTGAAGTTGTTATACATATACTCTTGTTAGAAAAGAATTAGGGTTTAAATGTCCATTTGTATGATTTAGCTTTAATTTACTCAATTGGCATAACTAATCAAGTGAAACTCTAATCATGCAGTGCCCTGTGCCATAGATCCATCTGAGTGTCAGAACTTGCCAGATGATGAAACGAGTATTCCTAAGGGAAACTCAGAGTGCATACTGATGAGTATGCAGGGTGCTTGTCATCCTGAATTCAAGTATTTAGGGAGGATGACTGCGGTCATACCTAGCCCTCAGTTTGAGAACGACTGCGGTCGTGTCTCAGTGATTATATATGTGATGAGATTGGAGGACAACTATGGTTGTACCTCGGATGGTAGGGTATGCGTACCCACCTCCTTTCACTAGTGCCGTGACCCATACCAAGGACGAACTAGGCTGTTAGCAGCTTGACCTTATGTGTCACTGTGGCGGACCCGTACTGACCGGGGGCAGAGAAGATCTTAGGAGTCCGACTCTTCCTAGATCTTGTATGGCACTGATTTTGACTTAGTAGTGGTTATTTGGGACTTGAGTGGTATTTCTCAAATCCCTCAGGGCAATGTAATAAAAGAAGTGATATAAGCCATGTAGTATACTGACTAGGGTTATATACGTTTCACATTGCTTGATTAATCTTTAACTAGTCCTTATACTATTCAGTGTTTACAAGATGATATCATATGACATTTGAGTAATTATACTTCTTGTCAAGTTAATTTGTTTAATGGCTTAGTATGCTTAACCTATTCAATCTGCTTAAATTGCTTATTCATTTCTATATCTGCTCAGTTCATTTACTGTCAATTAATATCTTATAATCAATATATGTTGGAGAGAGTTATATCTCTCATTGGGACTGGGTCTCACCCGTGGTTCACCACAATTTTTTTAGGTGGTCACGGGCAACGAGGTCGAGGTCGTGTTGTGGAAGAGAACCAACCTGGTGATCCATAGATTCAGAAGGTTGGTTAGTTGTATATGTAGTTATAAATGTTAGTAGTAGAGTCCTAGTGTCATCCCTGTACTCTCAGGTCCTGGTATGGGATGTATTTTCTAGATGATATATTTGTATCGACATGAGATTTTGGTAGTATGCCAATGTTTGTAAATAAATGGCACGTACGTGTGAAATATCGTTTGTATGTAGGATGTGACTGAGGTCTTTGGACCCATATGCAAATACTTGTTACAGTATATGAGAATGGAATTATGAACCTTTTATAAATGTTCTAGAGTTTATTTACATTGTTGGAATCAATTTTAAATATTTCACATATTTGACTATGTGATTAATTAGTAGTTGATCGTGTTTTGAGTTTTGAGTAATCTCGTTTAGCATGACGAGGTGTCACAGTTAAGTTGGTATCAGAGCTCTAGGTTTACTGAGTCTACTGGGACATAGGACTTAGGTTTGAGTTTGTTCCTATGTATCCAACATATCTGATCATAGTTTATGCTTATGCAAATATGTTTGGAGGACATGAAGAACATGTTGAGAGTAGCTATGTTGCACCAGGAGGAGGTGCAGGGAGGCAGGCACGTGATGAGAGAGTGCCAGAAGAAGGGCCAGAGCAGCCCACAATGCCTCATCTAGACCCGACAATGATGGCCAATCCTGAGTTTCAGCATATGTTTAGACAAATGATGGCCACAATTACACATATCGCTGACAGAGCGCCAACACCTCCAGCTAGGACAGCCACCTCTAATATGGAGTCCCAAGGTGTCGGGAAGACATTTGAATGTCTTAGACATGTTGGGGCAATTGAATATGCAGGTACTTCTGATCCAGCAGACGCTGACATGTGGTTGACTGAGCTGGAAAAGGCTTTTAAAATCCTAAACATCGCTAAGGAAGACAAAGTTAAGCATGCAATATACTTGTTGAAGGGTAGTGCTGGCCACTGGTGGGCCATAGAAGAGGAGAAAAGGCCAGGAGTTGTGATAGGATGGGAGGAGTTTCGGACGTAATTTGTTAGTCAATATTTTCCAGAGACCTACCTAAATGAGAAAATCTCTCAGTTTGAGAAGATTTGTCAGGGAGCTATGACTATCAATGAGTATGAATCAAAGTTTATGGAACTTCTGAGATTTTGCCCGCACATGGCAGCAACAGAAAAGGAAAGGATTTGGAGATTTGAGAAGGGTTTCAGTACAGAGTTGACTACTACAACATTAGCCTTGGAGAACAGGGAAAGGTTTTCCACTTTTATGGAATCTGTCAGGAGGATTGAGAGGTCTGCCATAGAGAAGCGTGATGCTAATGCTAAGAAGCGACCTATGCAGTTTCAAGGGCAATCATCTGGAGGCTTTAAGAAGCCAAGGTTTTTCCCATCACCGTCGCAACCAAGGTCAACCTTCACTGAACCAAGATCACATGCACCATCACAGTGGACCCCAAGTCGGGGTAGAGGTCACAGTTTTCCACCGGTAAGAGCTTGCAGTTCATCATCAGCCTCAGTTACAGGACCGTTTAGACCACATAGTGATAACCGAGTGTGTCATCAATGTGGAAAAATAGGGCATATTAGATGGAATTGCCCTATGAAGGTTGAGGAGGTGACTCAGCAGCCAAGGCAAAATCAACATGGATCACAACAATGACAGTTTGATACTGGTAGTGGCAGAGGATGTGGTCAGGCATCCCATGTAGGATCCTCAGGACAGGCGAGCAGAGGACGTGGACGGCAACAGGCGACATCTAGGTTCTATGCCATGACCCAGCCAGAAGCAGTCGTCAATCCACGAGTCATGACAGGTCAGATGGAGTTATTTCATTTAGATATGTCTGCTTCTTGTTTCGTATCTGTGTTAGTAGACCTGGGTGCAACACACTCTTTTATCACTAGAGAGGTGATAGATAGTTGTTATCTACATGTTAGTCTTAGATCTAATAGCCTACGATTGGAGACTCCTTTGGTTGATCCCGCTAAGTTGCAGGAAGTGTGCCTTTCTTGTGTTCTTTTTTTTTCTGGACACAACATTCAAGTGGATCTTATGCCACTTGACATGCATGGTTTTGATGTAATCCTTGGAATGGATACCTTGGAAAAATACAAGGTAGTCTTGGACTGTAGTACTAAGGTGGCGACGTTCCATGATGGAGATGTACAATGGATTTTTCAGGGTGATAGGAAGATTCTTCCTACATGTTTGATGTTAGCTATGACAGCTGAGCGGTTGATGAGATAAGGATGTGAGGCTTTCTTAGCCCATGTTATGGATACCAAGGCAGTAGGTCCTAGTATCCAGGAGGTACCGGTGGTGTGAGAATTTGAAGATGTCTTTCCTGAGGAATTTCCTAGCATTCCCCCTCCTAGAGAGATTGAGTTTGAGATCAATCTTATTCCTGGAACACAACCCATAGCACAATCAGCATACAGAATGGCACCAACAGAGATGCATAAGTTAAAGAAACAGTTACAAGAACTGTTAGAGAAGGGTTTTATCAGGCCGAGCACTTCCCCTTGGGGTGCTCCCGTGTTGTTTGTTAAAAAGAAGGATGGTTCAATGAGGTTGTGTATAGATTACAGACAGTTGAATAAGGTGACAATAAAGAATAAGTATCCTTTGCCGAGGATTGATGATCTTTTTGATCAGTTGAGAGGTGCCACTGTGTTTTCAAAGATAGACCTGAGGTCAGGTTACCATCAATTGAGAATTAAGGTTGATGGCATACCCAAGTCAGCATTTAGGACTAGGTATGGTCATTATGAGTTTGTGGTTATGCCGTTTGGGCTAACCAATGCACCTGCAGCTTTTATGGATCTAATGAATAGGGTGTTTAGACCTTATCTTGATCAGTGTGTTGTCATGTTCATAGATGATATCCTGATATACTCCAAGGATAGTCAACAACATGAGAAACACCTTCGCCAGGCATTGACATTGTTGAGGCAACATCAACTATATGCTAAGTTCAGCAAGTGTGAATTTTGGTTATCTGAAGTGTCTTTTCTGGGCCGTGTTATATCTGCAAAAGGCATTTGTGTTGATCCCAAGAAAGTGAAATATGTACTAGAGTGGGAGCAACCAAAGGCACCGATAGATATCCGTAGTTTCCTAGGTTTGGCAGGTTACTACAGGAGGTTCATCAAAGACTTCAGTTCTATAGCGTTACCCCTAACTAGGTTAACCAGGAAGGATGTTCCTTTTGCTTGGAATGACAAGTGTCAATGTTCCTTCTAGCTTTTGAAAGAAAAGTTGACTAGTGCACCGATGTTAGTACTGCCAGAGCAAGGGAAAGGCTATATTGTCTTTTGTGATGCTTCAAAGAATGGGTTGGGATGCGTGTTGATGCAGGATAAAAATGTGATTTCTTTTGCTTCGCGGCAGCTTAAGAAACTTGAGGAGAATTACCCAACACATGATCTGGAGCTTGTAGCAGTGGTCCATGCCTTAAAGATCTGGAGACACTATCTTTATGGAGAAAAGTGTCAGATCTTCACTGACCATAAGAATCTACAATATATCTTCTCAAAACAGGAGCTGAATATGAGATAGAGGAGATGGATGGAGCTGACTAAGGATTATGATTGCACAATATACTATCATCTAGGGAAAGCTAATGTGGTAGCTGATGCATTGAGTAGAAAGTCATCTTTATCATCAATGGTAGATAATGCACAATTAAATTCCTTGATGTGCCATAAGAGAGATATGCTAGTATCTCTTCGCCAGATGAATGTACAGCTAGAAGTTTCCTTGTTGGTAGGATCGTTGGCACAGTTACAAGTGAAACCTACCTTGAGATAGAAAATTCATGATGCACAACAAAATGATATTGTGATACAGAATATCCGATCAGGGATTGGCAGTGAAAAGTATGATGGCTTTCACGAGGCAGATGATGGTACAATTTCTTACCATAATAGGATAGTAACTCCTGATGTTGATGGGATGAGGAAGATGGTACTTGAGGAGGCTCACTCCTCCATGTATGCAATGCATCCTGGAAGTACCAAGATGTACCAAAATTTGAAGGACATGCATTGGTGGCCAGGTCTAAAGCGTGATGTGGCAGAGTTCATTGCCAAATGCCCAGTTTGTCAGCAGGTGAAGGCTGAGCACCAGAAGCCTGCTGGGACATTACAACCCTTGCCAATACCACAGTGGAAATGGGATCATATTACTATGGACTTTGTGGTTGGTCTTCCTAGGACAGCCAAGGGTCATGATTCCATATGGGTGATAGTAGATAGATTGACTAAGTCAGCTCATTTTCTGCCAGTTAAGATGACATTTACAACAGAGAAATTGGCACAAATATATGTTGATGAGATAGTCCGTTTGCATGGCATTCCAGTGACTATAGTTTCTGATAGAGGTCCATAGTTTACAAGTCGTTTTTGGGAGCGTCTGCATTCAGCAATGGGAACACAGCTGAGATTCAACACAACTTTTCATCCGCAGACCGATGGCCAGTCTGAAAGGACTATTCAAACTTTAGAGGATCTCTTGAGGGCATGTGTGCTGCAATTTCTTGGTAGTTGGGATGTACATCTAACTCTGATAGAGTTTGCGTACAACAATAGCTATCAAAGAAGCATAGATATGACTCCTTATGAGGCTCTGTATGGGAGACGATGTTGGTCTCCTCTTTGCTGGTATGAGACATGTGAATATCAACTTTTGGGTCCTGAGCTAGTACAACAGACTACAGATAAGATTAAAGTGATACAACAACAGTTGAAAGCAGCCCAGGACAGGCAGAAATCTTATTCAAATAACCGACGCAGACCACTTGAGTTCCAAGTGGGAGATAGAGTATATCTTAAGGTTTCTCCTTGGAAAGGTGTGTTGAGGTTTGGAAAGAAGGGTAAGTTGGCTCCTAGATTTATGGGACCATACCCTATCCTAGCTGATAACACCAATTTTTGTGATGTTTTAGACTGTTTTTCTATTATCAAAACTGCCTTTTTCTGCTGTTTTCCTCACTTTTATATGCATTTTCACAATAATTAGCCAAGCAATGCTCTCAGTCTAATATTTCCATCTTTTGCAGAGTTTCCTCCTATTTTGGCCCTTTTAGCACCAATAAGGCCGTTCCGGCCCGCAAATAAGTCCAAGTCTGTTTCGGCCCCCCCAACGCCCGATACACACGCTGCCTGGCAGGGCTGCGCGATACGACGAAGCGCGACGCAAGGATGCCGCGCGAGAGGGTACCGATGGACGACATGCCTCTTTACCCGACAGGGAGCCGAGCATGCCGCAACTACTCCATGTGTCACGCGATATCGACCACCCACCAACAGGCGCCTCTCGCCACGACGCCCGACAGCCGACCTCCTTGTACCGGGCGATACCCGCGTCAGCCGACCGTCAACCGAACGGCGGAAAGGAGGACACGTGGCGCTTCGAGCACTATATCTTCTCACGACCAGCTGCCTATAAATAGCAGCTACAGGGAGCCGAAAAGACAGTTTAGAAAAGTTCGGACAAGCTTGGCCACTTCAGGTTTCGGACCGTCGAGTGATCTTTGGAGGAGGCTGCGAGAGCAGGCGTATCATGCTCCAGTGTTTGTACCGGGCGACACTAGGTGAACTCTTCCTCATCCCGAGAGGGAGGGGACTGGTTCACCTAGGACTATACCGGGCGACACTGGGAGCCGATATCGGCTGATGTAGATACGCGACACGAGTGCCTGACACTAGTGCCCGGCAGTAGGATACGCAACTCCATGCCCGACACGATAACGAACCCGATACGCTCCTCCCGTCAGGCGTGTCGCCCGAGAGGGTGTACCGCCCGACTTGAGCATATCGGCCAGGTCCTTGAGCGATGGAGTCGGTCGTCGCGGTGTGCCGCTTGAGAGAGCGTGCCGCCTGACACAGCTGTATCGGGCTAGGCCCCTTGTCCGATATCGGGCGGGATGGTTACTGTAGCCCATCGTCCTTCTACATCAAGAAGGCGACACATATCTTCAATTCTGTTATTTAATTCCTTTACTTATGCATTGTAATTAAGACCTTTAGTGTTTATAGAAATGGAAATGCTCAATTACTTGCTGCTCTATGCTTGGTGCAATATGTTGGATGATTGCTATGTTTGATATCCGAGCTCTAGTTTGCATGTTTTGGATCGCGTTTCGCTTAGCTACCGAATCATGTTTTCCCGTCACAACAGCTTCGAGAGTTGTGCTGTGGCTCTAGTGTTTGGTCCGATTCTGGTGTACGAGAGTGCCCGGAACGGAGTTGCTTTAGTAACCCTTCCACTCTAATTTGAGTCCGGTGACCCCGAGAGTGGAGCCGATGCCTTGTTAAAGGTACCCGCTTCGAGAGGAGGGGTACATGATTGGTTCTACTGCCGCTTGTTTCACCATAGTCCTATCCTTCGTACCTTTCTCTAGCTCTAGTTTTATCTTTCTATTTCTGTTGCATGAAAACCCCTAAAAACTGCTAAATGCCTAAAACCTTAATCTTTCCAGTAACTCCACTTGGAGATAGTTTTGTTGTTTTGTTCGTGACATCTTTATGCTTCCGTCCTGGGGAATTTATCATCTCTTTATACCTGCTGGAGTGTAGCGTGTCGATTCTGGGTTCTCAACACTACCCCCTTGTCCCTGTGTTCGACCCCGTAAACAAAGTTGCGGGGGCCTAGAAGGATTCAGGTTTATAAATGTAAAAGCTCGACTACCTCAAATCCGCCTCCAATTTTAGGACGCGCGATTTAGGCCGGTCAACTTTTTGGCGCCGTTGCCGGGGACAAGGAAAAAACGGTACTGTAGACGATTCTGAATCCACTAACTACACTCATGTGCCTCAAGCTTGGAAACGAGCTTGACAACACCCTTTTTCTTTTTCTTTTTCCTTACTATTATTATTAGCCTAAGCTAAATAATCCAATTTTCTAACTTGATTTTTATATGCTCTTGCAGGAACCCTGAAAGCTGACATGCTCCACTGAGTTTTGATATCATGTCTCGTTGTGAGAAGTCTCTTCCTGAAGGTGAACGTCAGGGCTGAGGCGAGAGGGTGAGCCAGCCCAGCTTGGTTGGTCAGCTTTCCGCCTACATAAAAAGACAGGACACCATTATCAGCAAATTGGTACATTGTGCGCTTCCCGGCCCCGGAGTTCAGAATTCCATGCAACAACAGATGGCGAGTCTGCAGATGCGTCAATGGGAAGTCGATCAACGATTAGCCCAGATGGCTGCACTGATGAAGAACCCTACGGGAAAAACACTCTCCTACCTGGAAACTGCCATAATGGCGGTACTAAGGTCTGGAAAGACGGTGGAGCGTGCAGCTGAAGCCGAACCGGAACCTGAACTGAGGTCTGAGAGTGCCATTCCAGCAGAGGGCGAAGGTGGACAAGCAGAAGCTCAAGAGCCTGCCCAGAAGCCTTCAGACGAGCTACCTGGTGGGAGGAATCCTTACACCCCAAGGCCACTGTTCCCGTATAAGCTGATAAAGGCAAATATGAAGAAGCGCCATGAGAGGTTCATGGACTCGATCAGGAAACTGCATCTTGAAGTCCCCTTCCTGGACGCTTTGGAGGAGATGCCCACATACGCCAAGTTCCTCAAGGACCTTATCACCAAGAAAAGAAGGGGAGGAAGGATAGAGACTGTTCATCTAGCTTCAGCTTCCTCTGCCTTCGTAAAGCCCGACTTGCCTAATAAGAGGAGGGATCCCGGAGCTTTCACAATCCCGTTCGCCATCGGAGACAACGTCGAGCGCAAGGGTCTAGCAGACTTGGGGGCTAGCATAAGCCTCATGCCCCTAAGTTTCGCACAAAGGGTGGGTTTGATCGACATGGTTCAGACTAACATGCGGATCCAACTGGCAGACCACACCTTCAAGAGACCTGTCAGAATTGTCGAAGATGTACCGATCAGGGTTGGCGACTTCTTCATCCCCTGTAACACAGTCGTTATCGACACAACTGAAGACCCCCGTTGCCCGATCATCTTTGGACGTCCTTTCTTGGCAACAGGAAGAGCGTTGATTGATGTCTCTGAGGGGATAATCACTTTGAGGGTCAGAAACGACCATATTGACTTCAAGTTGAAGGATATCATGAGAAGCCCTTCATTGTCTGAATCAGCATGTTTCACAGATAGCTACAATAAATTATGCGAGGAAATAGAGGAGGATATCCGGACAGTGGACCCCCTCGCAAGGGTCATAAGCAGTCAGGATCCCGACCTCGAAGATCCTAAAGTCACGAGGTATCTCCACCTTTTCGACCTTTCTGACAAAGATTTGCAAGAAGAAGATGAGGTGGTGGAGTCTGCAAGGTATGCCTCCCTCGAAGGTGAGCCGTGAGAGGAGGTACCCAAACCAAAGCCAGAGTTAAAAGTGTTGCCTGAAGGCCTGAAGTATGAGTTCTTGGACAAAGAGCAGAAAAACCCTATCATCGTAAACGCCAATCTGTCGAGCAATCAGCTGGATCGACTCCTTGAGGAGTTAATGCTCCACAGGGGGCTATAGGGTATTCAATAGAGGATATCAAGGGCCTTAGCCCCACCCTGTGCATGCACCGCATCAGCTTAGATGAATCAGCCAAGCCTCTGGCTCAACCCCAGAGGAAGCTGAACCAGATGTTCAAGGAGGTCGTCAAGAAAGAGGTAATAAGGCTTAGGGATGCGGGGATTATTTACCCAATTAGCGTTAGCAATTGGGTAAGTCCTATCCACGTAGTACCCAAGAAAGGTGGAATGACAGTGGTTAGGGGCGAAAAGGGCGACGAGGTGGCGGTAAGAACCGTCACCGGATGGCGGATGTGTATTGATTATCAAAAGCTAAATCAGGCTACAAAGAAGGATCATTTTCCGCTACCTTTTATTGATCAAGTTCTTGAAAGGTTAGCGCATCACGATTTCTTTTGTTTTCTTGATGGCTTTTCAGGTTTTTACCAGGTCCCCATCTTGCCCGACGATCAAGAGAAAATAACATTCACCTGTCTTTACGAGACTTATGCCTTCCGAAGGATGCCATTCGGGCTCTGCAACGCCCCCGCCACCTTTCAAAGATGCATGATATCGATGTTCTCAGATATTCTAGAAGACATCATAGAAGTCTTCATGGACGACTTCTGAGTCTATGGGAAAGACTTCGATAGCTGTCTGAAGAATCTATCATTGGTCCTCCAAAGGTGCGAGGAGAACAGCCTGGTCCTGAACTGGGAAAAATGTCACTTCATGGTGCGGGAGGGCATCGTTCTAGGGCATAAGATCTCAAGGCGTGGAATCGAGGTGGACGTAAGCAAGGTCGAAGCGATATCTAAACTTCCTCCACCGAAATCCATGATGAGAGTGAGAAGCTTCCTCGGGCACGCCGGATATTATCGAAGATTTATCAAGGAATTCTCAAAGATTTCCAAACCACTGTCCAATCTTCTGGTAAAAGATGCTGAATTTGTTTTATCTAACGATTGTCTCACTGCTTTTCAGGCCCTGAAAAATGCTTTGGTATCACCACCTATCCTTCAAGCTCCAGAATGGGGTTTACCTTTTGAGCTGATGTGCGACGCTAGCGACTACGCGGTTGGAGCAGTCCTGGGGCAAAAGAAAGACAAAAAGCACCATGTGATTTGCTACGCTAGTCGCACGTTGGACGAAGGTCAGGTAAACTACACAACAACTGAAAAGGAGATGCTCGCTATCATCTTCGCGTTTGATAAGTTCAGGTCGTATCTCGTCGGAGCAAAGGTCAAAGTATACACAGATCATGGGGCAATAAAATACTTGATGCAAAAGAAAGACGCGAAGCCCGGGCTATTGAGGTGGGCCCTATTGCTCCAAGAGTTTGACCATGAAATTATCGACAAGAAGGGCACAAAAAATGTGGTCGCCGACCATCTATCAAGGATCGTGACTGATAGACAGGGAGGGCCACCTATCAATGACGACTACGCCGACGAGGCCCTTAAGTTGGCCGAAGCTCAAGAGGAAAGTCTACCCTGGTTTGCGGACATCTACAATTATCTTGCTTGTGGATAACTGCCTCCTGACATCACGTACAACCAGAAAAAGAAGCTATTCGCAGATGTTAAGAACTATTACTGGGACGATCCTCTCCTATTCAGAAGGTGTGCTGATAACTTATACAGGAGGTGCATCCCAGAAGAAGAAACCACGGACATCCTGAAGCAATGCCACGCCTCCCCCTACGGTGGTCACCTGGGTAGCGAAAGAACAGCAACGAAGTTGCTACAGTCAGGTTTCTACTTTCCCTCGTTATTTAAAGATGTTGCACATTTTGTGAAGATTTGCAAGGAGTGCCAATTTACGGGGAACATAGGATGGAGGAATGAGATGCCAATGGCAAGTTGGATCGAAGTGGAAATATTTTACGTATGGGGGATCGACTACATGGGACCGTTTCCCCCATCCCGGGGGTATCAATACATACTCGTGGCAGTGGATTATGTATCGAAGTGGGTAGAAGCGGTAGCCACCCAAACCTGCGATGCCAAGTCGGTTATCAAGCTCTTCGAGAAGACCATCTTTCCCCGTTTTGGTGTGCCGCGCACTGTTATAAGCGACAGAGGTTTGCACTTTGGAGAAAGACAGTTTGAAGCACTCCTGCGCAAGTACGGAGTGAAGCACAAGATCGCTACACCCTACCACCCACAGACGTCAGGGCAGGTAGAGGTTTCTAACAGGAAAATCAAGCAGATCTTAGAGAAAACTGTCAGCCAAACAAGGAAAGACTGGTCCATGAAGCTTGACGATGCGCTTTGGGCCTACCGAACTGCTTACAAGACGCCCATTGGAACCACCCCTACCGGCTTTATCTACGGAAAGTCCTGCCACCTGCCTTTGGAAATGGAACATAAGGCCCTTTGGGCAATCAAGTTCCTAAATATGGACCTCGACAAAGCAGGAGAAAAGAGGTTTTTGCAGCTTCAAGAGCTCGAAGAGCTGAGATTGAGCGCCTACGAAAATGCAAAAATCTACAAACAGAGGACAAAGTTGTGGCATGATGCCCACCTCAGGAGAAAAGATGTAAGCGAGGGGGACAAAGTCTTGTTATACAAGTCCTCTATTCGTCTCTTCCCTGGGAAGTTACAAACGAGATGGTCAGGACCGTTTACCGTGTCAAAAATATACCCATCCGGAATGATGGAGCTTTACGACAAGGACGATCCGACCAAAGTATTTCAAGTGAATGGGCACAGGGTGAAAAGATTCTATGAGGATGAGGCCTTTGTCAGGAGAGCAGAGATTGACCTGCAAGATATGGGCACAGTCAAGGGTTGAACAAGTTGATCCTACACCGGTCGAGCTAGTGACGCAAACTTCAGTGCTCCTCGGGAGGCTGCCCGAGTTTTTCTTTCTTTCATAGAGTAGGATGCATTTTTCCTATTCTTTGCAAAAACAAACATTATGGCATGTAATAAGGTCTGAGTCGGTGCACACGCCGAGCGCACCGACTCTCATGTTTTGTGGGCCACCACTGTAGTATTTTCTGAGGTCAAAGGCTTAACCCTTGGCCGATGTTGCTTTACCCTTTAAATCGCTATTTCTGCTCTTAGGTTTTAGTTTTTCGCCCGCCTGTTTTACCCGTGTCGGGCAGCCGCTCAGCTGGCGCGCAGGACCGCCCATACCAGGGCTTTGGTCTCGAGGGCATCGCAACGGCCGTAACGGTTGGCATTCCTGGGCGGCGTGCACCCTATCGTGCTTAAGAATAAATGCCCTTAATGAGACTGATGTGACCATCGTCTCGGGAACCGCCTGACCCGTTGGCCGACGCGCGCCCCAGAGATGTCCGATTCGCCCCCGACCGAGCTGGCTATAAATAAGAACGAAGGTTTTACCGTATCGGGCTGTCACACTTTACTCATTTTAGCCACCTGTAATGCATGCAGTAGTCCGCCCTTTTGCTCCCGTGTCGGCCAGTTGCCTTCACTGTGGTATCGGGCGATGGCTCCTATGAGCAAAGGTATAGCCCGATAAGCTTATCGCTCGACAGTCTTATCGACCGACAGGCTTATCGCCCGACACATGTTTTTCCTATCGTGCGCTGTCAATTTTGTATCGCCCGACGCAGTTAAGCGCGACATAACGGTCGATGGTGTCTGCCCGACACACCATGTCGGGAGACACATTTTCTTTGGTGCAATCCTATTAGGCAGTTGCTTTTTGGCGGTCTTATCGGCCGATATACCCATATCGGGCGACATGCCTCTCACGTCTTGCTATCGGGTTTTTGTTTCATATGACCTTGTCGCCCGATATGCTTGTCGCCCGATACACCTGTGTCGTGCAACAAGCTGTATCGCGCAGCAACCTCGTATCGTCCGATCTCGTATCGCCCTGGATCTACCCGGGGTTATACCGCGAGATAGGTTTTAACAGTTTTTCTTTTTATCTACCTAACGTGTAAATAAATTTTAAATCTGAATAACAGGTATGGCTCATACGGAGCAAACCACCGGCCGTGCCAGTAAGCGCAGCGCGGGGATCAGCAACAACTATCGGATAGAAACATCACCAACAAGAAAGGGATGGATTCTTCTTCATGTGATAGCTCAAATGGAGGGTCACTTTGTTATCAGCCTGTCTCTACGGTGGTTTAGGACCATCTCCAGAGACAACACGAGTACGGCGACCAAGGCCTCCGAACAAGTTCGGGGCATTCCGGTTCCGTCCTCCTAGGGGAGAGGGCCCACCCTGACTACACACTCCTGGGACTGAACTGGGACTGATAATCAGTCCTTTTGTTCATGTTCACAATGGATAACTGGAGAAAAGGTGGGCCAGAAGTGAATTTTGAGGGTTTACGCTCCTGCTCAACCTCTCATTGGCAGCAGCAAACCCGCTAGACAACCTCCCAATGGCATTCTGCAACTTCGTAGGAGCATATTGCAGCACATCAATGAGCTAACCCTCACTGGCTAAACATTACCTTACCCTGCCTTCTTCACCACTCTGGGACAGAGTGTGGAGTAAGTTTTGGGGGGGGGGGTACCCGTGTGCCAGTGAGGGAGGTATAAAATTCTTAACTCTTCAAGCTTTCTACGCTTAGGGGCTTCATTTTTATCTGATGTGCTCTTATATCTTCCTGTATATCTGATCTACGCATGTATGTCATATAAAAATTTTCAAAAATCTGCCCCTTACAAATTTTGTCCCTATGTATATGTACAAAGTTGATGTAATAATAATAAAAACCAGTTGTGACTTCTTGCAATGTTTGCTTTCTGTATGCTTAACGAGTTACAAGTTCTGTTATATCTTTTTGATAATGCTGCTTCAAACGAATAAAAGAATATGTTTCGTCTTGCCAAATATTTCGAAAAATATAATAATCTCACAAACAGCTAAGAGACAAGTATGGAGAAGGAAAAAGCTGCCCAAACAGCAAGAATCTCTTTGTTTCCCTTACCCGACAAAAATCCTAAAAAGAGAGAGAAACCTTATGAGAGTGAATAAAAGCATGAGAGTTGTGCCCAATAAAAGAAAAAGAAAAAAATATATACACACTTGTCTTCTAAAAGTACCCATCTTTAGGCATGGTAGATCTGGGGCAGTGGTACGTAGGATGTGAAATCACTACTCTAAAGCCAACTGGCTTGGACTGCAGGGACCACTTTCCCGTTAAAAGACCCTTACCTAGATGGACCGATGGGAAACAAGAAGAAAGCCCAAAAAGCCTTAGCCTACCCTATACACAACTTTCTGCCCCGAAAATAAAGCTGTTGGGTGTGGAAGCTAACTTTGGAATCATACAACAACGTCTCACCGAAGCTGTAGAGAAATAATCTTACTTAAACAATAAGGCAAGAAAGACGAAGTCTTTTGTTCGTAATGAGGCATCGTTATCTGTAAAGGCATTACGATACTTGTTTTACATCTTGGCCTGAGAAACATACTACGCAAGAAGAAGCATCACCAAATAAAGTTTAGATATTGATTGAGGACAATCAAAAAGCTAAGTTTGGGGGAGTTGATAACACCAATTTTTGTGATGTTTTAGACTGTTTTTCTGTTATCAAAACTGCCCTTTTCTGCTGTTTTCCTCACTTTTATATGCATTTTCGCAATAATTAGCCAAGCAATGCTCTCAGTCAAATATTTCCATCTTTTGCAGAGTTTCCTCCTATTTTGGCCCTTTTAGCACCAATAAGGCCGTTCTGGCCCGCAAATAAGTCCAAGTCTATTTCGGCCCCCCTGACGCCCGATACACACGCTGCCCGGCAGGGCTGTGCGATACGACGCAGCGCGACACAAGGATGCCGCGCGAGAGGGTACTGATGGACGACACACCTCTTTACCCGACAGGGAGCCGAGCACGCCGCAACTACTCCATGTGCCGCACGATATCGACCACCCACCGGCAGGCGCCTCTCGCCACGACGCCCGACAGCCGACCTCCTTGTACCGGGCGATACCCGCGTCAGCCGACCGTCAACTGAACGGCAGAAAGGAGGACACATGTCGCTTCGAGCACCACATCTTCTCACGACCAGCTGCCTATAAATAGCAGCTACAGGGAGCTGAAAAGACAGTTTAGAAAAGTTCGGACAAGCTTGGCCACTTCAGGTTTCGGACCGTCGAGTGATCTTTGGAGGAGGCTGCGAGAGCAGGCGTATCGTGCTCCAGTGTTCGTACCGGGCGACACTAGGTGAGCTCTTCCTCATATCGAGAGGGAGGGGACTGGTTCACCTAGGACTATACCGGGCGACACTGGGAACTGATATCGGCCGATGTAGATACGCGACACGAGTGCCCGACAGTAGGATACGCAGCTCCATGCCCGACATGATAACGAACCCGATACGCTCCGCCCGTCAGGCGTGTCGCCCGATAGGATGTGCCGCCTGACTTGAGCGTATCGGCCAGGTCCTTGAGCGATGCAGTCGGTCGTCGCGGTGTGCCACTTGAGAGAGCGTGCCGCTCGACACGGCTGTATCGGGCTAGGCCCCTTGTCCGATATCTGGCGGGATGGTTACTGTAGCCCGTCGTCCTTCTACATCAAGAAGGTGACACATATCTTCAATTCTGTTATTTAATTCCTTTACTTATGCATTGTAATTAAGACCTTTAGTGTTTATAGAAATGGAAATGCTTAATTACTTGCTGCTCTATTCTTGGTGCAATATGTTGGATGATTGCTATGTTTGATATCTGAACTCTAGCTTGCATGTTTTGGATCGCGTTTCGCTTAGCTACCGAATCTTGTTTTTCCGTCGCAACAACTTCGAGAGTTGTGTTGTGGCTCTAGTGTTTGGTCCGATTCTGGTGTACGAGAGTGCCCGGAACGGAGTTGCTTTAGTAACCCTTCCACTCTACTTTGAGTCCGGTGACCTCGAGAGTGGAGCCGATGCCTTGTTAGAGGTACCCACTTCGAGAGGAGGGGTACATGATTGGTTCTACCGCCGCTTGTTTCACCATAGTCCTATCCTTCGTACCTTGCTCTAGCTCTAGTTTTATCTTTCTATTTCTGTTGCATGAAAACCCCTAAAAACTGCTAAATTCCTAAAACCTTAATCTTTCCAGTAACTCCACTTGGAGATAGTTTTCTTATTTTGTTCGTGACATCTTTATGCTTCCCTCCTGGGGAATTTATCATCTCTTTATACCTGCCGGAGTGTAGCTTGTCGATTCTGGGTTCTCAACACTACCCCCCTTGTCCCTGTGTTCGACCCCGTATATCTACTTCGACCCCGTAAACATAGTTGCGGGGGCCTAGAAGGATTCAGGTTTATAAATGTAAAAGCTCGACTACCTCAAATCCGCCTCCAATTTTAGGACACACGATTTAGGCCGGTCACTAGCTCATATTGGAAAGGTAGCATATAAGTTGGAGCTACCACCAGAGCTACATAGATTGCATAATGTCTTTCACATCTCTATGTTGAGGAAATGCCATCCAGATACTGACCAAACAATCCAGCCATTAGAGGTGGAGTTAGATGAGGATATCTCCTATGTTGAGGGTCCTGTGTTGATCTTGGATAGAAGGGTGAAAAAGCTGAAAAGAAAAGATATAATACTAGTAAAAGTTTTATGGAATCATCATGGCATAGAGGAAGCCACATGGGAACTAGAGAATGAGATGCATAGAAAATACCCATCTCTTTTTGCGTAGGATTTTGGGGCGAAATCCTTGTTAGGGGTTTATAGTTGTAAGGCCCTTGAACTTACTTAATGATTTGAATGAGCTTAATTACCATAAATGAATGCTTATAACCCTAATCTAACCTTTTTATATGTTTTTAAATCATAAGACAAGCTTAAGTTTCAAATTTGGTCCAATTTGGACACTGTTTGAGCAAGTTATGCAATTTTCTATACATTTTGGACTTTTCTGCAATTTACTCAATTGAGGGGCTTTCTTTGCAATTTGTCACATAAATTATATTCCTTAGTTGTTATATTTTCATTCTTGAGATTTTTGAGCCATGGGGCTCCTATTTGAGCCATGATTTGAAGGTGTTTTTATCAAGGGTATTTTAGGGTTTTTCCCTTCATGGATGAGCTACCTTTAGTAGCTATCAACTAAGGAATTATGTGATTGGCTGGGAATTTCGCCAAAGGAAAGCTAAACAGGTCTATAGGGACGGTGGGATAGCTTCTTGTGTGTGCGCTTATGTATTTTTTAATAATTTAAAGCCATGGAAACTTGGATATATACTAGAATTTCAACGTTTTCTTTTTCTTAATATTAAAGTGTCATATACTTATCCAAAAGCCCCCAAACGAGCCATTTTCTCTCCATTATCTCTCTCCTTCTCCCATCTTCATACTCCCTCTATTCAGCTGCGATTTTTGCTTCCCAAGGAAGAAGAAAGTGGGGATTCTCTTGGAAAAAAATTCTAGGGTTGAAATTGATTCTCTTTTTGGGTCTATAAAGCTTCTCCCTAGTGATATTGACCTAAAAGTGTAAGTTTTTCCTTATTTCCTCCATTTAATTCTTTGTTCCTCTTCCTCCTACATCTATACAGGTCGGAACCATGGTTTTCCATGGTGAAAGTTCCCCTAGAACTCAAAAGTCCTTCCTTCTTATTTCTTTTCTAGGGTTTTGCTTGTTTGTGGAGAGAATTGCATAGTTGGCCAAGTTCAGATCTGAATCCAAGGTTTCCTTGCCCTATTTGCTTGATATTCTTGCTGTTGTATATCTGACCTACTCTATAGAGGTGAGTTATATAACATTCTTCACTTATATTGCTTACTAGAAGCTTGTTAGTTCATGATTATGCTTGAATGTGATGATCTAAGCATAGAGAAACCAGGCTTGTTTAGAATTACGAATTTTATTGTGTTCCCTATTTTGTTCCAGTTCTGTATGAACCTGTAAACATGTTTACAGCCTGTATAAGGTGTAACATGATCTGGGACAGGTTGATAGCAACAACCTATGGTGGTATGTACAAAACAAATGATGGTTCAAATTAGGGTTTTCAAGCTATTTCCTTCCCTATCACATAACTGATTGTCATACCATTCAACAACCAATAGTGTTGCTATCTTGGCAACTGATGTTCGTGATCAAGGGTGTCCAATTTACGGTGACAACCTATGGTCACCACCTTAGGTCAGGTTTTGACTCAATTAGACATTTAATTATCATCCACTAAGTATTCTAATGATGTTATCAATCGATGATGATATTGGCTTATTATTTGATGATGTTAACTAAATGTATTACTGATCTAGCAACCAATGGTGACCTAATGATCAAAATTAATGGTGTATCAGGTCATCACCATATATGATGAATTAGGAATGTAATTGTAGATTTGACTATACCTTGAACCAATGGTTCCTTGGTTCAATTTATCTAATGGTTAGACCTATACTTTGATTGATAACCTTGAACAATGAACCTGATCCAATGAATAATATTGGATGCTTTAACATCTAATGGATTAGAATAAATCACATGTTATTATATGTGGGTCATAGTGAAGACAATTCAATGGTTCAATACCATTAATTTGTAGTCTTACCTTTGCCATTATATAGTTATATTTGATAAACCAATGTAATGAGTGGATGCGTAACTCCCATGTGATCTAGCCTATTATCCTAACCTTGATGTAATTATATGATGTTTATTGTTTATAATCAGACCTCTTGAATGATTAATGTGATAATGAATTACACTCTTCTTATGTTGAAACCACAATGTAGTATTATTTGAATATCATAGTGCCTTGCCATGTTAAAATCTATGGACATACATGTGCTAATGATCTTTTGAGCCTTGTTTAAGGCATGGAATGATGATGATAACCTTACTATGAATAATGTGATGGTCTTAACGACCTTTTGGCATGTTTGAAGCCATGATTGAGGTGAAATCCTCTTCATGTTCCAATAAGGGTTAAAACCCGGGAACTTGTGATAAGATATTGGTATCTTGTAAAAGTATGATGATAAGTGTGGTCCATTAATTTGTAATGGATGATATCATGTGGTAATGTGATTAAGATTTATATCTCAAATGTTTTATATCTTTTGAAGTTGTTATACATATACTCTTGTTAGAAAAGAATTAGGGTTTGAATGTCCATTGGTATGATTTAGCTTTAATTTACTCAATTGGCATAACTAATCAAGTGAAACTCTAATCATGTAGAGCCCTGTGCCATAGATCCATCTGAGTGTCAGAACTTTCCAGATGGTGAAACGAGTATTCCTAAGGGAAACTCGGAGCGCATACTGATGAGTATGTGGGGTGCTTGTCATCCTGAATTCAAGTGGTTAGAGAGGATGACTGCGGTCATACCTAGCCCTTAGTTTCAGAACGATTGCAGTCGTGTCTCGGTGATTATATATGTGATGAGATTGGAGGACAACTATGGTTGTACCTCAGATGGTAGGGTATGCGTACCCACCTCCTTTCACTAGTGTCATGACCTATACCAAGGACGGACTAGGCTGTTAGCAGCTTGACCTTATGTGTCGCTGTGGCGGACCCGTACTGACCGGGGGCGGAGAAGATCTTAGGAGTCCGGCTCTTCCTAGATCTTGTATGGCACTGATTTTGACTTAGTAGTGGTCAGTTGGGACTTGAGTGGTATTTCTCAAATCTCTGAGGGCAATGTAATAAAAGAAGTGATATAAGCCGTGTAGTATACTGACTAGGGTTAAATACGTTTCACATTGCTTGATTAATCTTTAACTAGTCCTTATACTATTCAGTGTTTACAAGATGATATCATATGACATTTGAGTAATTATACTTCTTGTCAAGTTAATTTTTTTAATGGCTTAGTATGCTTAACCTATTCAATCTGCTTAAATTGCTTATTCATTTCTATATCTGCTTAGTTCATTTACTGTCAATTAATATGTTATAATCAATATATGTTGGAGAGAGTTATATCTCTCGTTGGGATTGGGTCTCACCCGTGGTTCACCACAAATGTTTTTTAGGTGGTCGCGGGCAATGAGGTTGAGGTCGTGCTGTGGAAGAGAACCAACATGGTGATCAATAGATTCATAAGGTTGGTTAGTTGTAGATGTTAGTTATAGATGTTAGTAGTAGAGTCCTAGTGTCATCCCTGTACTCTCCATATAATTCCTAGTTATGAAATGTTCATGAACATGTTAGCCAATAATAAAGAAAGGGATGATGATATGTAATCATCCATATAATTCCTATGCAGATGGCAAGGAACCTAAGATGCAACAAGTATAAATGACTCATGAACGGTGAAAGTTCATGTAATAATTATAGGAGATGATGATGTCTCCTCTTTGATGAAAAACCCTGGGTAATGATGGGGTGATGAAAGGAATATGTTTCTTTGTGTTCTTTCCTTTCAGGAACATGGCAATCAAGTGAGTCTGAGGACACTTGATGTGCATGAGTTAGAGGTGATCTGTTGATGGATACTTAGAAAAGTATCGGTTTGTCTTGGACTTTGGTTGCAAGATAAAGATATGTGTAACATATTATGTCCTAAGATAAAAGAAAGATCCTTTTGTATGTTTGACTATGGTATTAACAATAGAAAATTGATATGATAAAGATATGATGTGTTTTCGACACATGTTAGGATACCAAGATAAGAAATTATGATATTCAAGATGTGCCAAAAGGTATGGGAGAGTGAGAATATGACTCCTGATAAGATGAATAATGTTTGGTTGCCTAGAAGGGCCAACCTTGAGATAACTCTAGTAGGAAAATCATATGTTAGGGGTTTATGCTCTGCATAAACATAACCTTGATAAGGATGTATTAATTGAAGGAACAATTGCAAAATCATTTTGAGAAAAGCTTATCAAGCTAAAGATAATTCCTTAATGTATCCCTATCTAGATCTGTGGAAGGAGACTATTCATAATATCTAGAGATATCCCTGAGATAAGTTCTTCTTTAGTAAGTGACTTTTCCTTATGACAATAGAGTGAATAATTAGGAAGATGGTTGATACAAAGTCATAAGGAAGTTTAGTGTAGAGATAACAGATTGGAGTGGCACTAAACATGTATGGTAAGACCTGTAGTCCCAAGTGGGTGACAAAATGTAATTCTAATCTCTCCTTGAAAGAAAAATGCAAATCTGAGTGAGGAGTATGGAGACTCCCTAGAATCTTGTCACATATAAAGATGTGAGTCAATAAGGTTTGGCACCTGATTTTTTCATAGTACTTTTCTGACTTGAAAAGTGTTACTTGACACAGAGTTGACTTCACAGTCAGTGATGGATAGAACAACTGAGTATGTATCATGTATGATAGATCTGATGATGATCTTTTATGAAAAGGCTTTATGTTGGTCAAAGTTCTTTGTTATCTCCATAACATCAAGATGTTATGTGGAGACTTGATGATACAATGCATGAATAACAATTGTCTTCCTTCATCTGGGATTTCGGGGACGAAATCCTTGTTAGGGGTTTATAATTGTAATACCCCTGAGCCAGGTTATGACTTAACCCTAGAAGTTTTGCTTAAGAAAGATACTTACAAACTGATTCTAATCTTTTGAAAATAAATTAAGACTTTTGGTGAAGTTTGTTTTCAAGTTTGAACTTAATTGCAAACTATGTGTGCATTATATGAAAGTCTGAGTGAAAAGTGCAATTTACCCAAGATGAGGGGTTACACTGCAAATGACACATGTGTAATGTGTTCTAAGTGTTTTTGTATCATAATAAAGAGAGTGATGCTAAGTGGTGGCTTGTGGAAAGCCTAAATCCCAAGTTACAACTCGTTTGAACAATGTTAGTACCTTGTACACCAATTTTGGTACAATTTGTAATTTACCCAATATGTGGGGTTAAATGTAAATTACCACCTATAAAGTGTCCCTACTCCCTCTATGTATCTTTTAGAGGAAATAGAAAGAAGGAGACATTATGTTTGAATCACCTTTGAGTGGTGATACTCTTGGTAATGAAGGACCAAGAATGAGTTGAAGGCAAGAGCCTTATATGTGTTGTGTCGAGTTGTAGACCTGATATAATGAGCCCTATCGGCCAAGGAGCTGAAGTAGGATCCTCCTATAGGTTTTTTGAGCCTTGGAAAAGGCCATGATGGGTAGAGAACCCATTTTCAAAGTTCCTTACAAAAAGTGTATCAGGTTGCTTATTTAATGAGATAAAGATGGGATAACTTGCCCAACAAGATAAGTAAGGGCCGAGATATTGTCTCTAGGTTATCCCCAAGACTCTTGCATGACAAGATATACATGTGTGCATGCATGTCCACATGTAAACCATGCATGGGAACGTATCATCTAGTAGTATGAGGGGAAGACACCTCATATATGCTTTATCTCATGAAATCAAGTATATATACTTCACCTTTCACCAACTTATGAAAGTTTACGATCCTCATAACCATTCCCCTTGGAGATATCATGCAAAGACCCTTAGGTATCGTGAAAATCAGATCAAGGAGCTAGTATATCTCAAGCACCAAGCTTTAGGTAAGGCTTTGGTCACCTTCAACCTTGGTTGAAGTAGGATATCGGGTTATGAATATTCTTTTCTTTCCTTTTTCACCAAGTGCTTAACTACGGTGATCTCTTGTCCATGGAGGAGTTGTGAACGAGCCATGGAACTTAGAGAAGTTCTTCTTCAACCTTAGGATGTGAAGCTTTGGAGCTTGGAGCTTTGAAGCTATTCACAAGGCGGGTTATATAACTTGAACTCTATCATGTTATTATTCATCCCCTAAATTACTATACTTAATGAACTACTTTTAATTCCAAAAATCTTCTGAAATAGTTGATGAAATTTTGAGTTATAGTAGCCGTTTAGACCTGTTGCCATGAACTATAACAGTTAGAATGAAGTTTTATAGCTTGAAGAAGATGATATCACTTTATAAAGTGATATCGGGTTCAAGCATACACTCTAGTAGCTCTAACTCGATATGGGTATGTGCAAGTATTCCTTGCACGATATGAATTGAAGATTCCATCTCCTTGCACGATATGGAGGTGAATTTCATATCTTGGAACACGATATGGTGTTATCCATGAACCTCATGCACGATAGGAAGTCAAGTATAGACTCCATGCACGATACAAGGTTTAATGTATACTTGTAAGTTGATATGAAACCCTAGTTTGGGTAACCCGATATGAGCAAGTTAGCAAGTATCCCTTGCACGATATGATCATGTAATATACACTTGTACATGATATATTGAAGCATACATCTGATGCACAATATGATAGATTGAGTATACATTTATGCATAAAATAAGATATGAATTAAAATATAAGATGTAACCCGATATGGTTGGAACACCTCAACCCGATATGAAACCTGAGATGGGGTTAAACCGATATGAAAATAGATGATATCTCATACACGATATGGGTTGTGTACTTGCACGATATAGGAGATACCCATTTACTCCTTATGCACGATACAAGTCCAAGACTATACCTTTTGCACGATATAGAGATAATAAGTACTCTAAACAAATAGAGTTGGAAACCCTAGGTGATGGGTAAGAAGATACAAGTGGTGAGTGATACCACATGGATGATATGAATGATATCACTTGGATGCTAGGAATAACACTTACTCCTACTTGGTGAACGATATGAGGTTTAATTCATACTTCATGAACGATATGGCATAATTTACCCAAACTGATGGAAAACCCTAGTTGAGGGATTGAAACCTGATATACCCTACTCCTTTTGTGTAATGGATTGTGATATGAAAATTTAATTAGATATCTAGCTTGTCAAGTAATTATATGATAAGGTTGATCCTTGAAGGAATGAAGGGGTTATGAGTTTCAAGGTCTACCTAAGATGGTAACCCGATATGTTACCCAACATGGATACCCGATATAATAATCCTGAAGGGAGACCGATATAGTATCTTATATATCACTCAAACGATATATGATGAGACATATGTTTTATTCCCAATACATATGCCCGATATGATGCCCAATACATATGCCTGATATACATGCCCAATATGGGGCACATCTTGTGCACGATATGGCACCAAGCAAATAGCTTATACCCTATATGGGGTCAAGGACCTAGCTCATACCCGATATGAAGTTGTCTTGAGATGATAAGAACTAAGTGATAGTCAATTTGATATGGGTACATGATAGGATGATTAGGGATACATCCTGAAACATGATATGGTGATGTGGTTATACCACCTGCCCAATATGGATACACTATGTGAAATAAGAATGTATCTTAAAGCAATACATGTTAACATACACACATCTTGATACCCAATATGGTAGAGACACTTCAATCATATGTGATTTATTGAGTGACACATGTTGAATGTGGTGTTAATTAAAAGATGATGAGAACTATTAATGATGAACTAATATTCCTCAAGAGGAGGATAGAACCAAAAGTATGATGTAATCAATATCCTAGAGAGGATAAGAGAGAAACTCATACTTTGTGTTGATAATCATTTAAATGATAAATGATGTGAATAGATAAGCATGATTGCATACTTATGATATGAATATATGCTCATGGATGTGTGGAGCAATGAATTAGGGTCTGGACTGATAATATGAACTTGAAACCCGACCCTATTCGGCTATAAAAGGAAACCCTAACCCTAATAACGGGGAAGGTTGTATTTCTCTTATTGCATAAGCCTTGTGAGGCATGTTAAATACTTATATCATAAGTATGATGTTTAATGGCCTTGTGAGCCATGTGAAAAGTTGTTTCCTAGTGAGAGGTGACAAAATGATTAATGGCCTTGTGAGCCATGTGAATAGTTGTTGCCTAGTGAGAGGTGACAAAATGCTTAATGGCCTTGTGAGCCATATGCATATTATTGCCTAGTGAGAGGTGACAAGATATTTAATCCAACTATGTGAGCTATGTGAAATACTTATACAACAAGTAAAATGAATATCTTGGTCTGAGGACCAGGATGTAATAGTTACCTGTTACAAACGTAACAATGCTATGTGATGATCTAAGGGTTTGAATACCCAGAATCCGGTAATCATAATGATAATGATGCGAAGGGATGAGGATTACCAGTAATGTGATA
Organism: Alisma plantago-aquatica; assembly: GCA_963693085.1. Taxonomy (NCBI): domain Eukaryota; kingdom Viridiplantae; phylum Streptophyta; class Magnoliopsida; order Alismatales; family Alismataceae; genus Alisma; species Alisma plantago-aquatica. The sequence goes on along the minus strand of OY856413.1, from coordinate 281,117,727 downwards.
AGGGACTGAGATCCCAAATACTGAGTATCTAAATGTGTTTTAAAGACTTGAAAAGAACATGATAGATGTATTACACTTTCTTTGTAGCATTTATTGTGATTAATAATAATAACTTGGTTGATGCTAAAAGAACGCTGTAATGCACTTAATATATCATTAGAAACCATAAAACGTTGCCCTTACCATAGATCCATCAACATCAGAATTTGCTGAATGGTGAAACGGGTTCCCTGCGGCATAACTCGGAATGTATATTTTTGAATATGTGGGGGGGGGGGCATAAGTAAGGACGGCCCAATATGAGTCGTTCCCCTTACGAACTCAAAGAGAATGTCTCAATAGAGCATGGTGAACTGACCCGTGGCTCAGAGTATGGTGCCTATGTGACCATGACTCAGAGTATGGTGCCTAATTGACCATGACTAAGTAATTTCATAACTGGGGATAGGTGTGAGTTGATGTTCCCCTAAGAGAGCACAGTTGATGCTGTAGCTCTAAGCGAGGATGCCTTTGTACCCTGGCACAACTATTTTGCAGCTGACACAAGATGTCCTGCTAAGCCTAAGTGGTCTCGTACTGACCGAGACAAGTGAGGTCATGGCAACCAGCTCTCCCATTGACCTTGTATGGTACCGACTTGTGAGAAGTTTGTGGTTGGTTGGAGATGAACGGGGTATACTTCATCTCCTCAGGGCATAAGTGTGATTGTAAAATATGTTCAGTTGTGTAGCATATTTGCTTAAGGATCAAATACAAAAAAACATTGTTTGATGCGCAATTCAGTTATACATCTTAGCTTGATAGATGTTATTTATGTTTCTTTACATTCTTTGTAAAGTAGATAGATGGTTTATTACTCTACTATGGGTAGATGCATCATTCTCCTTAAGTAAAGAGATTACCTTGTTCTGTTCATACAATGATTAATCCTACCTGTTAATATAAATGAACCTCTGCTCAGTTTTATAATACTTATTTGTGATAATAATATGGTCGGCGGAGAGTTATATCTCTCGCTGGGACAATTGTCTCACCCCATGGGATCCAAAATTTTTAGGTGGACGTACACGAGGTGGTGGAGACCTTTCAGCAGAGGAGGATCTATAGTTGGGGCAGCAGTAACAACTCAGGTTGAGTGTATTGTCTGTCATGCCTTGTAGATAGAAGTCCTATGTGTCGTCTCTGTACTCTCAAGTCCTTGAATTCAGTTCGTAATGTTTCATGAATGATATGAGATTTTGGCTTGTAAGCCTCGAGGTTTTATGTTGCTCTAGTATGTTTTTTGATAGAGCAACTGTTATATGTTGTCCTCAAGATGAGATGAAACAATGTTTGTACAATATGAATCATGATATGTATGAGCTTTGGATCTTTTAGTAAGAGTTTCCTGGAGGTGGATCTCTTTGCAAAATGGTTTTAAATTTTAGTGATTCTTTGTTAATCCGATGTTTATGATGATTCCACATAATTAGTAATGATTTGGTTATCAGTTTGATGATGGTCACTACAATAATGATATATAATTCTTTTGGGTTATAATATAAAGATATAGGACACAATTGGATGAATAATAATGATAATGAAATAATATTACAATAAATACAATGATAACAAGCCATAAATGTTATAATTCATAAAAGGAGTTTACAAAAGAGAAATATAATGTCAAATTCGTGTTCCTTGGATCCCAATTAACTTGGGAGTCAAGTTTCACATTAATTTGCACTATATTAACTATTTTAATTTCATTTAGGAAAGAAAATATGACTTTTCCTTCAAAATATGAAATAAATATGAAATGACTCCAAAAGAGGAAAATAACTTCATATTCGAAATCTACATGTTAAAATAGAATTTGGATAATCTTTAATATATATGGGAAGTTAGGAGAGAGAAAGTGTGTAGAACCTTCAAAATATTAAATAAATGTAAAAACAACTTCAACATGTGAAATTAAGGGTAAATTTGTATCCAACATACTTAATTTAACTTGTGGGTGATGTTTCATCAATTTTGGAGAATCTTATAGTCATTAATGATGGAAGAAAGTGAAAAAAGATTTGATTTATTTAACATATTAAGTTCTCAAAAGGCAAATCTAATTATATATTCGAATTCTTCATATCAAAAATAGGTTGAGTGTCAAATTTCATTAAATTTGGAGTTTGTTTGCACCCTCAAAAAAAGAAAAAGAAAAAGAGAAATTAATGCATCTCCACTTTAACTGAATTCGGTTGGGAAAGCCATTTCATGTGTCACACGATCAAAATTTATTTTTTCTTATACGGGATGATCTCAGCTGTTGATTCAGTGATCAGACGGCTCAGGCATCGTCCTCTTCCTCATGCCACGAAGGAAAGCAGGCTGCCACCTATAAAAAGCTCTACCCGAGCCATCCTCGGCTCTAGAGGAACTCTCCTCATTTCTCAATTTCCTTGCACGTTCTTTCCTTACCTCTCGACGATCAGGTTTTGGTTTTGTGTTCACGGCATGTCCCTGTGGACCTCGGCAGAGCCAACAATCAAATTGTCTCGACCAGTGAGTACGCGAGACTCTCTTCCTTCCTTCTTTGCATTCACTCCCTTGCAATACCGTGACTCGTGAAATCCCCTCAATTTTTTATCGAGCTTCATCCAGCTTCTCGGGAAACCATGGCATGAGCCAGGGGATGGGTAAGATTTCCCCTAATGTTTTTACTCTTTTATCCTCGTTTCGTCTTCTTTCTTTGCTTTTTCTCGCAAGGGGCATAATAGTAATTTCACCAGTATTTACTTTATTTTGGGGGGAGTCAAATAGACCACTGACCATGCCACTTGGCTGCCTCTGGTTGGGCCAAGTCAGCTGGTCGGTCCCCTCTCTCTCGTAAATTTTCTATGCCTATGTGGATTTTTGGAGATTTGTGATTAGTTGATTTTCTAAAAATCATATCTTTTAATTTGTTTGTCCAAAAATTAAAGTAAAATATGTTTTGGAATAAAAAAATATGTTCTTTCTAATAAAAATAGTTCAAAATCTTGATTTCCATTTTTTATGATGGATTTTTTAGGATCTAATTCATTAATATAAAAAGCCCAAAAATTGGTAACTAATTCATCTTAACTCCAAATATAATAAATAAATATGTTTTCTTGATAAAAAAAACATAAGGAATCGTTTGGTCTAGATTTTGATTCCAAAATACAACTTTTTCTAAAAAGGTCTAGAATTAGGTTTCATTATCTTATATGAATCTCAAACCCTAATACATGTGAATAATTTGTAATTAGGCAAAGATGATCTTAGAAACAACTAGATTGGTGAAGAGTGTTTCTTGGACTTTGATATAAGGTATGTTTACATCCCCTATTATTCTTTTTTTAGCAATTCACCTATTTTCTTCTTTCTCTTGGTCCTATGAACAATAGCCTACACAATATCTTTTTCTTTTGGAAAATATGCTTCATGCGAAGTATCTTACATTGTTATTGATCTTGTGATCATATTTGAAATTCTCTTGGATTCTTTCTTATACATTTCTCATGGTGGGACATTATATGGTGTTATATGTTCATTTTCCCACTTTTATGGTGGATGTTGATTAGGATCATGTGATCCTAGTTATTGTATTTGTTGGATGTTCTCATCTTTCTTATTCTATTTTATTATTGTTATTCTTTTTGCATCATGTGGTGATTGCTAGTATAATGTTACAAGTTATTTTATGTGGATGTGAACATTCCCACATATGAGTGTAGAGGTGATAATTCCTGCATATGAAATTATTTTGAGCAGATGTGTATCTTGTTCTGCTCGGGTGGATGTATACAATTCCTACCCACTCCATATTGAGAGAGGATGCATACAGTTCTCGCTCACCCCATATTTTTGGTAGATGTGTTATTTTCTACCTACATGTTTATTATTGTCTAGTATTATCACAGGTGAAACACATGGATGCTTTATTTTTATACTTTGCTCTTATTTGTCTCTTTTTGAGATTCTTTTTGTTTATGCTCGATTGGGCAGTACTTTACTTTTCTATGGGAAGCCTTTTATACTTGATGTCCTTTATTCTTTTAAATTGTTCAATCTTCTATTTAGTATGCACATACCAGCCTTTGCTGATGTTATCTATTTTTCTCTTCTTGCTGGGGTATGCTTCCAACCCTGGGTGAATGACTTGGATGACATGGCTTGAAGACATGGACTAGCTTAAGGAGAGAAATCCTGGAGACAATCTTGAAGTAGTTTAGACTTCTCTCTGTCTAGATCCTTTTGTTGTTGTAAGCCCTATATGGGAGATATAATGGAATTTTGTAATCTTTTGAAAAATTGAATATAGTCATGATTTTTATTCCGTTGCTATACTTTGGTTGTTTTGAATACTATTAATAAGATTTGAAACACCCACTCCATCATACCTTTTGGGTGTATTTGGACTGGAGGTTTTATTTCTCAAAATTTTAGTAGGGAGTGATCCCCTCTAGGTCCCACTCCTTAAAATGTGGTATCAGAGCCCATGGTAGTCAGAATCTGACTATTTCAATTTTATCTCCCTTATTAGAACCCTTGGTTTTGATAGTTACCTCTAGGAAAGATGTTTCCCCTATATCTTACCTAAGTTGTTTTTGATGATGAAAGGTTGATATGAGCTTCACATTAGGATCATGATGTTTAGCAAACCCTAATGTGATGAGGTTTTAGGTGATATTACCCTACCATATAAGTTAGTTATGACATGTAACTTTGATGCAATAAGGTTTGATTTGAGGATGAAAATCAGGATATGAGTACAGAGGAATGGTAGGATAAGGAGATCTTGTTATGGATAAATTGTGACTTGGTTTCCGCATTGATTTTGAGCTCATCTTTATTTCATATTGCATGATTTTTTGAAGAAATATATATTTTTAATTATACTACTATATGTACAAAATTTTCTGGATTTTATCAAAGTTTTCTTGAACTAAGTCACAATGAAGATTTTTTGGAGGTATGGTGAATTCCTATAATTAGTTGGAATAGAATCTAACCCTAGTTATGATGATGATGTAATGATTAGGAAACTATGTCTTGTAATGAAGGTGTATTTGACCTACCATATGAATTATGGATGTTTATAGGGTTGTTAGTTTAGAGACACAAGGACCTATAGCACAACCCTAAGTTAGGTAGATACATCTCTAAAACATTCAAAACTAAAAGATATGTGGGTAACTCTAAATGTTGTTAGTTTGACTTGTTAGGTTAAACCTTTTAAGGGGTGGAGAGTAGTTGGTTTTTGATGTTTGGATCAATAGATTTCAAGGATGAAATCCTTTTAAGGGGTGGAGTGTTGTAACAAACTGAAACCTAGCCTCTAGACCCATATCTTATGCCTTGGAGGATTGGAAGTTTAGTTCTTTGGGTTTAGCCAAAGCAAGGATAAAGATATGCACATTAGTAGTTTAATTGAAATACTAACATTTTAATGCATGAATAAAACACCCTAATGTAACCTAATGTTCTCACATTAGGCTTAGTCCAATAATGGACACATAAAATATGTCACATGATATAAATGAAGATTTCATAATAATTTGTGCACAATAATGATATATAATTATTTTTGGTTGCAATATAAATATATGGGACACAATTGGATGAATAATAATGATAATGAAATAATATTAAAATAAATATAATGATAACAAGCCATAAATGTTATAATTCATAAAAGGAGTTTACAAAAGAGAAATATAATGTCAAATTTGTGTTTCTTAGATCCCAATAAACTTGGGAGTCAAGCTTCACATTAATTTGCACTATAATAACTATGTTAATTTCATTCAAGAAACAAAATATGAGTTTTCCTTCAAAAGAAATAAGATATTAAATGACTCCAAAAGAGGAAAATACTTCGGATTCAAAATGTACATGTTAAAATAGGGCTATGTGTGAATTTTCATGTAATTTGGATAATCTTTAATATACATGAGAAGTTAGGAGAAAGAAAGTGTGTAGAACCTTCAAAATATTAAATAAATGTAAAAACAACTTCAACATGCAAAATTAAGGGCAAATTTGTATCCAACATACTTCATTTAATTTGTGGGTGAAGTTTCATCAAATTTGGAAAATCTTATAGTCATTAATGATGGAAGAAAGAAAAAAAAAGATTTGATTTATTTAACACATCAAAAGTTCTCAAAAGTCAGATCTAATTACATATTCGGATTCCTCATATCAAAAATAGGTTGGGCGTTAAATTTCATTAAACTTGGAGTTTTCTTACACCCTCAAAAGAAGAAAGAGAAAAAGAGAAATTAATGCATCTCCATTTTAATCAAATTCGATTGGGAAAGCCATTTAATGTATCACGCGGTCAAAATTTTATTTTTTCTTATGCGGGTCGATCTCAACTGTTGATTCTGCGATCAAACGGCTCAGGCGTCGTTCTCTTCCTCGTGATGTGAAGGAAAGTAGGTCGCCGACTAGATTAATTTTCTTTTTGGGATTTCTCTTTTCACGGTTAATCATTCTTCGGGATTTCTTCACACACACGTTCCTTTTTGGATTCCACATCCAACGATCTATAACTTGTGAACTTTCGTGTCGTGTACATGATTCACCCAATTTCACATCTCCAAGTCTTTTGAAGCTCTTGCCTATTCTTCGATTCTCACACCCCCACCTATAAAAAGCTCTACCTGAGCCATCCTCGGCTCTAGAGGAACTCTCCTCATTTCTCAATTTCCTTGCACGTTCTTTCCTTGCCTCTCGACGATCAGGTTTTGGTTTTGTGTTCGCGGCATGTCCTTGTGGACCTCGGCGGAGCCAACAATCAAATTGTCTCGACCGATGAGTACGCGAGACTCTCTTCCTTCCTTCTTTGCATTCACTCCCTTGCAATACCGTGACTCGTGAAATCCCCCAATTTTTGATTGAGCTTCATCTAGCTACTCGGGAAGCCATGGCGTGAGCCAAGGGAAGGGGAATATTTCCCCCAGCGTTTTTACTCTTTTATCCTCATTGTGTCTTCTTTCTTTGCTTTTTCTCGTAAGGGGCATAATAGAAATTTTGCTCATTTTTAATTGGTTTTGGGGTGAGTCAAATAGACTGCTGACCGCACAACTTGACCACCTATGATTGGGCCAAGTCAGCCGGTCGATCCCCTCTCTCGCATGTTTTCTATGCCTATGTGGATTTTTTGGAGAATTTTGATGGGTTGGTTTTCTAAAAATCATATCTTTTAATTATCTTGTCCAAAAATTAAAGTAAAATATGTTTTGGAATTGGAAAAATATGTTATTTCTAATAAAAATAGTTTCAAAGCTTGATTTCCATGTTTTTGATGATGGATTTATGAGGATCTTATTAATTAATATAAAAGTCATAAAATTGGTAACTAATTCATCTTAACTCCAAATATAATAAATACACATATTTTCTTGATCAGAAAAATATAAGGAATCGTTTGGTCTAGGATTTGAGTCCAAAATATGACTTTTGCTAAAAAGGACTAGAACTAGGGTTTCATTATCTTATATGGATCTCAAACCCTAATACATGTGAAAAATTTGTAATTAGGAAAATATGACCGTAGAAACAACTAGATTGGTGAAGAGTGTTTCTAGGACTCTGATATAAGGTATGTTTACATCTCTTGTTATTCTTTTTTAGAAATTCACCTATTTTCTTCTTTCTCTTGGTCCTATGGACAATAGCCTACACAATATCTTTTTCTTTTGGAAAATATGCTTCATGTGAAGTACCTTACATTGTTATTGATCTTGAGATCATATTTGACATTCTCTTGGACTCTTTCTTATACATTTCTCATGGTGGGACATTCTATGGTGCTATATGTTCATTTTCCCACTTTTATGGTGGATGTTGATTAGGATCATGTGATCCCAGTTATTGTATTGTTGGATGTTCTCATCTTTCTTATTCTCTTTTATTATTGCTTATTCTTTTTGCATCATGTGGTGACTGCTAGTATAATGTTACATGTTATTTTATGTGGATGTGAACATTCTCACATATGAGTGTAGAGGTGCTAATTCCTGCATATGAAATTATTTTGAGTAGATGTATATCTTGTCCTGCTTGGGTGGATGTATATAGTTCCTACCCATTCCATATTGAGAGCGAATGCATATAGTTCCCGCTCACCCCATATTTTTGGTAGATGTGTTATTTCCTACCTACATGTTTATTATTGTCTAGTATTGTCACAGGTGAAACATGTATTCTTTATTTTTATACTTTGCTCTTATATGTATCTTTTTTAGGTTCTTTTATTTTATGCCCGATTGGGTAGTACTTTACTTTTCTATGGAAAACCTTTTATACTTGATGCCCTTTATTATTTTAAATTGATAAATCTTATATTTAGTATGCACATATCAACCTTTGCTGATGTTATCTATTTTTCTCTTCTTACTGGGGTATGCTTCCAACCCTAGGTGAAGGACTTGGATGACATGGCTTGAAGACATGAACTAGCCTAAGGAGAGAAATCTTGGAGACATTCTTGAAGTAGTTTAGACTTCCCTCTATCTAGATCCTTTTTTTGTTGTAAACCCTATATGGGAGATACAATGGAATTTTGTAATCTTTTAAAAAATTGAATATAGTCATGATTTTTATTCCGTTGCTATACTTTAGCTGTTTTGAATACCATTAATAAGATTTGAAAATTTTACACCCACTCCATCATACCTTTTGGGTGTGTTTGGATTGGAGGTTTTATTTCTCAAATGTTTAGTAGGGAGTGGATCCCCTCTGGGTCCCACTCCTTACAAACATCCATCTCATGGAAGTGTGATGGTATATATGTAGGTGTTGCCAAGTAGGTTGCATGTTCTCTCATGTTGGCTTATGGGTGAAGCTTATCTAGTGACTTTAATGAGATTAAGTACCTAGAAGCATAAATATGAGATTTGACAAGGAGTTATGCATACCATCTATCTAAGAGTTGCTTTGGATGCAATTGGCAAGTATTGTGTACCTAAATAGTCACATTGTGGGCGATCAACCAAAGTTAACTGATGATTTGATGAAATGTTGATCTTGGTCCACTACAAAATTGTACGCTGTAATGTTTGAGAATCAATATAGAGGGTTATGGATTTGAAACAAATAGTGGGAGCTATAATTTTCTAAAGGCCTAATTAATATCATCAATATTTTCAAATCAAATCGAAACTATTTTGACAAATGCAAATTTCTTTTGCAGAATTAAATGACAAACAATAGCACATTGCGATCGGTCCTTATAAAGGACAAGCTGAATAGAACCAACTTCCCTAACTGGTACATGACTTTGAGAATGGTTCTCACTCATGAGCATAAGCTCTATGTCCTGGACACCCTGGTTGTAGAGGAACCCACTCCCCACATGCCTAGGGCTCAGGTGGATGCTTTTTGGAGCATGCCAATGATGCCTTATATATTAAAAACCTTATGCTATGTTGTATGAACTATGAGTTTAATAAGCAACATGAAAATATGGAAATTCTTGAGATAATTACACATCTCAAGAACATGTACCAAAATCATGCAAAGAAAGAAAGGTACAATGTCTCTAAGGTTCTATTTGAGTGTAAGATGACACAAGGGGATCTATAGATCCCCATGTGATCGATATGATTGGGCATGTGGAACATCTAGAGAGATTGGGATTTCCTTTGATCCAAGAGTTGGCCACAAACATGATTCTACAATCGTTGCCTAAATGTGAAGCCAGTTTATCAAGAGCTATTACTTGAGTAACTTGGCTAAACTATTGTCTGAATTTCTTAGCATGTTGATAATGCCAAATCATGAATGTAGAGGGACAAACCCATGATGGTGATTAGAGGAGGGGAGTCCAAGGGAAAAGGCAATGCCAAGAAAATTTATGAGGCTAAGCTGAAGTCCAAGTCATCTGCACTTAAGATAAGGAGAAGAGTAAGTGTAAAAAGAATATGTACTTTTCACTTATAAGAATTAAGAAAGATGAAGTGAGGGATAGAGATATCTACTTCAGGTATATACATCATTGAAACTAACTTTGTCACTTATTCATCTTGGGTATTGGATACCAGATGTGGATCTCACATTTGCTCAAATGTGCATGATCTGAAGAGCCAAGGAGACATTTAAAGAAAGGTGAGGTTGAACTACGCGTCGCTAATGGAGCAGAGTTTCTGCCAGTGCAGTTGGAATCTGTGAGTTATCTCTGCCCAATGGGTGTTGAGAGTTTTAGAAAAGGAAATATTTCAACTCACTAATCACCCACAAGTATATGGGATTCAATGTAGTCGAGTGTCGAACATGAGGAGCTAGGCTAGTCAGGTGAAAACATGTTAACTTTTATTAATTTAAATCAGATTATGAAAGTTTGATTGATTATACACTAAAAGAAATAGAAACTAAGCAAGGTTTTAAACAACGATGTTTATTAAATGATTAGAAACTTGAACATAATATTTCTTTACCATTACCATTATATCACATGAACATACGAAACAAAGATCACTGTTTAATAAGCAAGGAGGTTTTCATCGTCATGCATTTCCCAATGCCATGAGATGGTTCTCAACTTCACATAATGCTCCCGTGTCTATGTTTGGTATCAAACATAACTGAAACCCTCAATAATCTCTATTCACTCCGGTGGTCAAGAGAATATTGCCGTAGACCCTACTCCATACTCCCTAATGCATTCTCCCGAAGCACTAGGCAAGCATAAGACATGTATAAGAGGTGGCTAGACAAACATACAAGTCAGAAAACACCATAGGCATCCATGGAAGAAAGTAAATTAAATAGCAATAAGCATAAATTTTTAGTTCACATGAACAATGGCATGGGAGCTACTCTTCCATGCTCAAGAAAAGAGCTCTACTCGTCCATAGTAAAGATATGCAGATACATGACAATAATTTCAGAGTTTTGCATGCTTAAGAGAAGGAAAAGGCTAGAGGAACCACATATGTAGGCTAAGAGGAGAGAATTCCAGATAGAGGACGAAGTTCCACCCCTTAGGAAAGCTCTAACTCGGACCAAATTCCCTCTTGAAAAGCTAGAATGAAGGGAGTAGCTCTGCTGCACCTTTGGAGAAGAAAACAGAGAAGAAATGAAGTAGAATGGGGGTTCTCTTGCAAGAAACCACCTTCTTCTACCCCAAAATCTCCTTCCTCTGCTCTGGAACTTCTCTTGGGTGTAAGACACTTCAAAATGACCGAGCCTAACTGCCTATTGGGCTCCAATTCACTTTTAAAATGAAAGACAGTCGTTTTCATTTTTGCAGAAACTCATAATGACACGACGTGTCTGATGAAGAACACAACGTGCCATGTCGTTTGTTCTTGCTCAATGTTGCCACTGCAGTGAGATACACGGCGTGTTGGAAACTGACACGCCATGTCTCTACCTCTAGGAGGTGAATCAAGTGAAGTGCACACGCCGTGTTTGAATAAACGCACGCCGTGTGCTTTGGCAGAAAGATGCAGACGACCTTCATATACCAAGAACACAATGTATCTTATAAGGGACACGGCGTGTCGCCACTTCCTCTGCTCTGGGCTAGAAGCTGTTGGAGAATCACACACCATGTGTTTAATAACACACGACACGTTCTTTGTCCCGTGAGGCTGCCTATAAGTGAACACACTGTGTCTTTAAAAGAACACGCAGTGTCTTCTATCGTTTCTTCAGGAAATGGCTTTGGGTCAGCTGCAAAACTTGGAGAAATCCCATTGAGGTTGGATTTGAGTTACTCCAATTTGACCTTTTTAATACATATCTGCAATCAACATCATGCGATAAGCAAAGAAACTAAAAAGTGTGACAAAATTAACATGAATAGAGGCTAAATTGGGACAAAATGAGCTGAAATTATGTGCGATAATGTGCAAAAAGTTGATATAAAACACACACAACAATGGGTTTATAATAGAGTTAGAGAAATGCTATTATGTACCTACCATTAATAGAAAAATCATACATGTATCTTGTTTAGAAAATAATGGATTCAAATTTCTTACAAAAGAATGGTTGATGTTCTACTAGTAGAGATGAGAACTTTTATGGAAGTGACCCAATGTCCTATGGTCTATACTTGTTAGATCTAGAGATAGATGTATATAATGTAAACACAAAAAGACTAAAACTTGATAACTCAAACAAGACATACCTTTAGAATTGTCAAGTGGGGAACATAAATGAGAAACACATTTCCAGACCCCATAAAGATGGTTACCTGGAATCTTTTAGTTTTGAACCAACAGAGACATGCAAATCTTATTTGTTGGGTAAGATGAAAAAGTACCTTTTATTAGAAACAGTGAGAGAGCGAGTGATCTTTTAGGAATCGTACATACTGATGTATGTGGACCTTTTAGAATGAATGCTGGAGGCAGTTAGAGGTACTTCACTACCTTTACTAATGACCTTAATAGGTATGGGTATGTGTACTTGATGAAACACAAGTAAAAAATCCTTGAAAGGTTCAAGGATTTCATAAATGAAGTATACAACTAGCTTAGTGAAAGTATTACAACACTTTGATCTGATCGAGGTAGAGAGTACTTAAGATAAGACTTTGAGAACCTTCTATGAGATCGTGGTATTGTACCAAAATGGACTCCACCCGACACACCACAACATAATGGTGTATCATAAAGAAGGAATTGTAGCATGTTGGACATGGTACGATCAATAACAAGTCTAGCTGATATTCCAACTTCCTTCTGGGGATATGCTTTAGAAACCACATAAGTTACACTGAACCATGTACTGTCTAAATTGGTTCAAAAGACACCATATGAGATATGGACTAAGAAGCATCCCAATATGTACTTTATGAGAATTGATATTGTGAAGCTTATATGAGAAAAAAAGTTTCTCAAAAAGCTTGGACACAAATCCAACAAATGTTATTTTGTTGGATGTCCTAGGGCCAAAGGATACTACTTGTATAACTTATCTAGATAAGAAATTGGTTGTTGCCAAGGATGTTGTTTTCTTAGGAAAGGGATTCATTTCCAAAGGAATCCGCGGGAGAAAAGTAGAACTCAAAGAGGTTCAAAACCAACAAGAAAACATTGAACCCATAGAGGTACAAAAGGAACAGGGAGAATCACAAATTGTTTGTAAATCTTAAGTTCCTCATGTAACACAAGAACCTCATAGATCTAGTAGTACATGCCTTGAGCCTAAAATATTTGGATATCTTTTAACTCAAGAAGGAGATGAGTTGGTCATAAATGATGAGCCAACAACCTACGTAGAAGTTAATGAGGGACCACAGTCTAAGAAATTACTTGAGGCCATGATATCTGAGATGGACTCCATGTACACCAACAAGGTATGGACCTTGGTGGATCCACCCGAAGGGGTAAAACCGATAGGGTAAATGGGTCTTCAAGAAGAAGACTAACATGGATAGCAATGTACAAAATTATAAGGGAAGATTGGTTCCAAAGGGTTTCAGACAAGTTCAAGGTGTTGATTATATGAAACCTTTTCACCAATTTCTATGGCTATATCCATTAGAATCATGCTTGCCATTAAATCTTATTATGACTATAAGATTTGGCAAATGGATGTTAAAACCACTTTCCTTAACGGGAATTCTTGAGGATGTGTACATGACACAACCTGAGGGTTTTATAAATCCAAACAATGCACATAAAGTCTATCAGTTGCAAAGGTCAATCTATGGATTGAAGCAAGCATCTCGGAGCTGGAATCTTTGATTTGATGAGGTAGTAAAAGAGTTTGTCTTTAGCCAAAATGAATATGAACCCCATGTTTACAAGAAGGTTAGTGGGAGAATAGTTGTATTCCTCATATTATTTGTAGATGACATAGTATTGATGGGGAATGCTATATTTACTCTACTGGTGCCTCTGAGACAGAGGCACACACACTAGCCAACTAAAGGTGACTAGATGCACTCCACGGAACTCAAACACACGAGATATCTCAAAATTTATAATAACCCTAACACAATTCGATCACAAAACTAAATAGGTCACCCGCAAGCGCATGGGGTACTATTGTAGCATAGGTGATAGGCAAGACTAGGGGTCAATCCACATGGACTGAGGGGGCACTAGAGCTAGGTTAGCACTGGCTATGTTCCTGATGCGGAGACTAGGGTTGAAGGGTTTAAAAGGGGTTGTTTGATTGTTAAACTAGGTAAACAAGCAAGTAAAGGAAATTATGAAATCTAAGTTATTGCAAACCCTAAATTATCCTAGGAAGGCAAGTCTAAGGAACTAGGTTAAGCAATTACCTACACAAGAGCACATGTTAGCTACACTACACTAGTAGAGCAATTAGAACTAAGAACTAAGTTAACCACTAGAGAGACAAGAGATTAATTTAACCCTAAAGAGCAAGACGAAGTAATTAACTAGATTGAACAAAAGCAACTAAACTAGATTAGCACGAACAATCTAAGAAGGCAAAATGGGTTTTAAACAATGCTATTAGGTAGGTGGGCCATTTGGGAATGTGATTTGATATTAGTTGGGGGGTGTCAACATAGCAAGCAATTATCACAATTCTATCTAGATTACCAAACCAAACAACAAGGCCAGTGTTATTAGAATGTACCCTATACTACTAGTTGGAGAACTAGGGTTAGATGTAATTCTAGTAGGACTTGTCAAGTCTAGGTCTCTAGGGTAAGTGGAATTAGGGAAGTTAAGAGCCAAGGGTATAAATGGGAGTAGAGATGAGGGTTTTTCACCTCATGCCACTAGCCATCTAGCCTTTAAAAAGCTCTAGGCAATTGCACTAATCACACTTACACTAGCCACATAGATCTCACACTCACTTGTAGAAGGAGGGATATGTATGCAGGAACAAAGAGGGCTAGTTTGGGATCCACTAATTGGACCTAGGAGCCATTCCTAAGATTGCTACATACACCCCACTTCCTTCTAGAGGCTAAATGTCATCAAACATCTCAAAGCAAGAAATCCATGGTATAAGCACAAATCACATGCAATAAAATAAGAAATGAGATAGAAGCAAGAAGCAATCATCATAGATAGAAATCATGTTCATTACAAGTTATTTCCCCCAACATGGTATCAAAGTCACATTTTTACCCCAAACAACCCACCACTAGGGGCTTAGCTAGACACGATCAAAGAAATAGCAAAAGAAAGGGGAAGAAGGGGATAGAACTCCATGAAGCTTGAAGTAGATCTTCCTTCTTCACCTCCTAGTAGCTTGGGGACGTCCTTCCTCCTCCAATGGTACAAAGGATATGGGGGATTATGGAAGAAAACCTAGAAAACTAGGTTTCCAAGGTGGAAATGGTGGGTGGAGAGCATAAATGCAAGTAGGATGCAATGAATGCTCAAGGAGTGGATAGAGGGGAGTAATGGAAGATAGGAGGTCTAACCTTCGTGCCCTAGCCACCACCTATGTATATATAAGTGGTGGGGAAGCACTAGGGTAAGTAGGGGCAGAATAGGAAAAGCAGTGTAAAAAATGGGTAGGGTTAGTTGGTCACCACGACCATGGGCATGAGGATATGGGGGATTATGGAAGAAAACCTAGAAAACTAGGTTTCCACGGTGGAAATGGTGGGTGGAGAGCATAAATGCAAATAGGATGCAATGAATGCTCAAGGAGTGGATAGAGGGGAGTAATGGAAGATAGGGGGTCTAACCTTCATGCCCCATCCACCACCTATGTATATATAGGTGGTGGGGAAGCACTAGGGTAAGTAGGGGTAGAATAGGAAAAGTAGTGTGAAAATGGGTAGGGTTAGTTGGTCACCATGACCATGTTGATGTGCCACGGCCATGGTGGGGGTAGCATGGAATGGTCGTGGGGATGTGCAAATGGTCAAGGGGTGAAAGGGAGCAAAAATGCTAAGTATATGTGGTGGCCACGGTCGTGGCGGGGTGCCACATTCGTGTTGGGTAAGTGGCACCACGTCCGTGGTGGGGTACCACAGTCGTATTGGAGGCATAAGTCATGGGTGTGGGGAGCAGCACAGGCGAGGTGGTCTTTAAGGGGTCACGACCGTGGTAAGTGGCCACGACCGTGGTCGTCCAAGCACAAAATGGGCCGCTTCCCTATTGGTTTTGGGGGACTTGGTGCATAATCTCAACGGCCGTTGTGGGAGGCCACAGTCATTTTGTCTTCTCTTCAATGGGCCACGACTATGCTGGTAGCCACGACTGTGGTGCATTTGGTGCAAAACCATGACTTCTCTGTTGAATCTTCACAATAATTCACATGACTGTGGTGGATTCCCACGGCCGTGTTGGAGTCTTCAGTGGCTAAATGAACTTCAATCTTTCATCATCAATAGAGATGTAGAATCTTGGCCCTTATGGGTAGGTTGAGGGATCTTTGGGGCCTTCTTTGGACCCCTCCATGAGTGGAGGAATCCTAGAACTCCTTCCTTCTCTATCATCCATCCAAAGCATGGTCCAAGTACCTAAAAATAGTGCAAAGAACGTCCATAAGTGCATTTGATAGTAATATTCATATTGGGGGATTTAACTTGCATTCTACCATGTTTAGATATGAATAAAGTACAAAATGGCACAAGATGGAGCCCTAAAATAGGGCTACATCACCTACAAACTGTAAAGAACTTGATGAGAAGTACCTTATATATGAAGGATTTAGGCAAAGCATCCTATATCTTAGGAATTAAGATCTATAGAGATAGATCTAAAAGGCTTCTTGGCCTAAGCCAGAGTACACACATTAACAAGGTGATGAAGAGGCTTATAATGCAAGACTCAAAGAGTGGAAATTTTCCCATGTCACATGGAATTAGTCTCTCTAGAGCCTAGTGTCCCATTTCTTGTGGATAATGGGAATGCATGAGTAAGATGCCATATGCGTTCGAAATTGGATCTATCATGTATGCAATGTTATGTACTCGTCCCGATGTCTTGTATGCTTTGAGCATGAAGAGTAGATATCAGTTAGATCCTGGTGTAGGTCATTGGACTGCCATAAAGAACATCCTTAAGTACTTGAGAAGGACTAATGATAGTTCCTTGTTTATGGTGATGAGGAAGAGTTGGATGTAAAGGGATACATTGATGCAAGCTTCAAAATAGACAAAGATGATTATCAAACACAATATCAGTATGTATTTTTCCTCAACAACTAAGTTGCAACTTGGAAGAGTTCCAAGCAAGAGATACTTGTTGATTCTACAACAAAAGCTGAATATGTTGCTGCTTTGAGTGCAACAAAGGAATCTATTTAGATCAAGAAGTTCATCGGTGAACTTGCGGTGGTTCCAAGCATTAACAATGCAATAGATTTGTATTGTGACTATAATGGAGCTATTTTACAAGATATAGAACCTAGATCACATTAGTGTTCCAAGTATATACTTCAACGCTTCCATCTCATATGAGAGATCATACAACTAGGGGATGTGAAAATATGTAGAGTACTGACTGAAAGCAATATTACTGACCCACTAAGAGAAGCACTTCACAACAAAAGCACGATGGTCATGTTAGATCACGTAGAATTAGATTCGTTGGTGATTGGATCTAAGTGCAAGTGGGAGTTTGTTAGTATGTATGCCCAGCGAGTCAATCATATGATGATTGTAATGTGTCATTATGTACATGATTTGATAATATTAACAAAGGAAACTCTATCTATTTATGTTTGTTTCAGTTATAAGATGATGACACATCATAACAGATGTCTAAAGAGTGATGTTACTGAATGACATATGTCTCCAGGTTGAGGGCCTACACAATGAGATCATATGTATGATAAGACTACATACATTCCGGTTATGTCCCTAGTTGGATATTATTGTAGAAGAAAAATAAACAAAAATAATACATAAGACTAGAATTTTGGTTGACTGGAGACAAAATCTCATTAAGTCATGATATTGGATATTAAGTCAAATACATAGGTATATATTAGAGAACAATGTACCAGACAGACCCACCTTGAGAGTGATACATGGAACCTACATAATGGTAGTCAGAATCAACTCTCCAAGTGATAGTGGCGATTGTGGTTCTTAGACCTAAAGTCATGACACTCATCACATGCCATTCGATGAACTTTGGCACCATCCACCATGACTTGAATTAAGGTTGGCATAAAGATGCATGTGGATTGACTATGAGTGATGTATATGGGATGTGTTCCTCCTATTGAGAGTATGATTTCATGGGCCCTTGATAAGTGAGACTGAGAAACGTATAGCCAAACTCATGTGAGTCAATATGTGATAAGTGAGTTGACATGCATATCTACAGTCTGGTCTAGTTCAAGAACATAGATTGAGTATTTTGAGGATGACGAGTCCATGCATCACTTTCAATCTGGATATCAGAGATAAAGGAACTATATGATCATGGTAACATTGATCAAGGATTATAGGTTAAAGTTTCTATCCAACTTTCCAATTACTTAGGTAACAATGATGTGTCGATAGATATGTAGTCATAATGGTTATGGACTTCACTGCCAACATAATATGGGACCTATAGGGTCACACACATAGGATGCACTTGGAATAACATTTTTTTCATGGATAATAGTTACTTGGTTACTAAAAGTGTTTAGGTAATCAAATTCAACAATAGTGGCTGACTGGATTGTCCAGTCAATCAACTTGAGTGTCCAATAGACTGTCTGAATCACTTTTGGAAGCGATCAATTTGACTGGGTCATACAAATTCAAAACAACCAGTTTTACTGCGTCAAATGATTAATGATATGCGTAATGGCATGCATTAATCATTACAATAAAAGAAAGTGTTATTGTGCGGCTGTCCACAAACCAATAACTGACTAGATATTATAGTCTAGCGATTGGTGTGCCAGTCGACCGTTTGGATGGTCCAATCGATTAATTGATGGTGCACAACAACCATCAAACCATGAGATTTGTCCTTTCCTATCCCCTAAATTTTGGAAACCATAGCCCATCCACTCCTATGTAAGTAGAGGGTTGGGCAATGCTCTCAAGACACTTCTCTTCTCACAGTTGTGGTTATGGTGAGAGAGTCTAAACAATCTTTCCAAGAAAGGGAGAGACAACAAAGGGAAAGGAAGTTGATGCTAGCATGTTGACCAATGAAAGGAAACTCCACCCCATCGGCTCTAGAAGTCTAACATCGAGTTCTCAGTGGTCCGCGTGGACTACATAAAGGTATGGAAGTTCTTGTTGCCATGCTAGAAGAATGACGTCAACTACTGCCCGTGTGCTACTTACAAAGGGAGAACATCTCTGTCTGAGATTATTTATAGACTTTCTCCACGATTAGGTACATCTTACACCCTCTTTCCTAGATACATCATTATTGATGCGATCTGCTAGTTGGGAAATATGGATAGAAATTTTATTTGCACTGCCTACTCAACTGCCATATTTCCCTACAATTTTTAATTAGCATGAGTCATACTTTGAGGATGCTACAAGGATATATGGTTTCATCATGGCTATAACTTGTGAAATAACTTCAAATGTGATTTTTGCTATCTAAGATTACTTTAATATTATGCTATCAATTATAATGTGCTTATAATATAAGGCCTACTAATACAATTGTCATTAAGTTGTAAGGATAGTTTACTCGAGTTGATTTCAAATAAAATAGAACATTTCATATATACACTGGAATATTCTCAGTGCTGGTGAAAGGTCGTAAGTTAGTTATTTTGGTGATAGTAGAACCTCTGCCAGCAACCATACAATTTATATTGACACATATTAAGTGATGTTTTATAGGTAATAATGGGTTAGGGGAGCTAACCTGACAAACCTATACCCAACATTCAAAAGTGTTGACAAAACTTCAAAAAATGACCTGCACGGAGATTCTAGAGTTTAACACATAAGTAAAACCTATTAAAGGGTAATTGTGAAAAACCAAACCCTTGCTTATTACAAACTAATTTATTTATAATAAGTTCTATTTAAACTAAAGAACTATGTATCTAGTTTCCTAACGTTCCTAGTGACAACTAATTTGTGGGAGTAAAGGAACTATCATCAGTGCTATTGAAATGAGAGTAACACATAAGTAAAACCTATTAAAGGGTAATTGTGAAAAACCAAACCCTTGCTTATTACAAACTAATTTATTTATAATAAGTTCTATTTAAACTAAAGAACTATGTATCTAGTTTCCTAACGTTCCTAGTGACAACTAATTTGGGGGAGTAAAGGAACTATCATCAGTTCTATTGAAATGAGAGTAAGGGAAGGACAGTTAAGTTGAGTGCCTATTGGGGTATGTTACAACTTTACACCCCTTAAAGAGGATATTGTCCTCGAAGCCTACCCATCCATATATTAATGCATAAAGTCACACATCCTAACCAAGTTATAGGGTTCTGGGTCACTTAATGGGGTTACTATGTAGAATTAGGGTTTAGTTAGCAAATGGATCTTACTATGCACACTAGAGAATTCTAATATATTAGGTGTAACTTCCTTGAGCACATTATGGAACTATATTATGTACCCATGTGTTTTTCTTTATATCATGATAAAGGTGTACTTAATAGCTAATCACTCTAGTGTACTATTGTCACATGGAACAAGGATGTACATTTAAGATTTAGCATTCCTAATAATGTAGTTAAGTTAGTCGGGTTCATAGGTGAACTGGTCGGTTCATGTGCTTTCATGTTTTGAATCACATTGACATTCAATATTTGATTAATGCAAAACATGATGTCAACATCAATCCTTAATCCAATCGAATTGTTCATTGAACCGGGTGGTTCAACTCTTGAACCAGTCGGTTCACTTAGCAAACCGGTTGGATCATGCCCTAGTTCATGCATTGATCAACCGATGTTGTTTTCAATTGACCTGACACTTGAATCGATCGATTCAACACTTGATCCAGTTAGGTTCACAGACCAATCAGTCAATTTTCAACCTCAATTGTTTATTTGAATACATAAACACTTTAGTAATCAAGTTAAACATCATTCGTGAATAAAATCCTATTCCAAGTGTATCCTATGCGTGTGACCCTATAGGTCTCAATTTACATTGGTAGTGAACGTCCATAACTAATTTATGACATCACAAACAATGAGTGGTATCTAGTAACACATCATTGCTACCAAAGTAATTTGGAAAGTTGGAGAACAACTTCAATCTATAATCCATGACCAGTGTTATTGTGATCATATAGTTCCTTCATCTCTGATGTCCATATTGAACTCGAGGCATGGAATTGTCATCCTCTCAATATTTAATCCATGTTCCTTGAACTAGAGCAGACTGTCTAAGATGGATGTGAGTTCACAAATCACATATTGAATGACATAAGTATGGCCATACATTTCTCAGTGTCTCTTATCAAGTGGTCTAGATATCAAACTCCTATAGGAGGGACAAATCCTATCTACATCCCTTACACTCAACCCCCATGAGTCACAATGCACATGAGCACAACCTTTATGGCAACCCTTATTAAAGGTCACGTTGGATGATGTCTAAATACATTGAACAACATGTGATGAGTGTAGTGACTTCAAGTATAAGAACCACAATCACCACTATGAGAGTTGATTCTGACTACCATTCCATGGTATCCACATATCACTCTCAGGGTGGGTTTGTCTGATACACTATTATCTAACATGTACCTATGTGTTTGGTTTGATATCACATATCATGATTGACCAACACACACTCTAGTCTTATGTATTAATGTTGTCTATTTTGCTTCTACTATTATATCCTACTAGGGACATAACAAGAACGCATGTACTCTTATCATACATATGATCTCATTGTTCAGGTCCTCAACCTAAAGACATATGTCATCGAGTAACATCATTCTTTAGACATCTATTATATCTACGTCATCATCTCATAATTGAGACAAACATAATAGAAAAGATTACCTTTATCATTATCAAATCAAGTACATGATGCCCCATCACAATCATCACATGATTGGCTCTCTAGGCATACATACTAAAAGACTCCCACTTGCACTTAGAGCCAATCACCCACAAATCTTATTCCAAGTGATCTTAACATGCCCATCATGATTTTGTAGCACAGACACTTTTGTAGAGGGTCAACAACATTTGCTTCTAGTCATTATTTTGCAAGTTTCACATCTCCTTGCTGTATGACTTCTCATATGAGATGGAAGTGCCACAATATGCTATCTAAGATTCCTTGACTAACTAGTAGTTCAATTGTTGTCACATTATCTTTATTGTGTCATTAATGGATGGAACCTCCCAAATCTTCATGTATATGAACTTCTAGATCCATACAATACCCTCTTCTATTCTAATAACAGTAAGATACTCGACTTCTAATTATAGAATTTAAACAATTGTCTCTTTTTCTCAAAACTTTTCCAGCTTACAGTTCTCAGTTTAAGGTCAAACACAAATTTAGATTGCGATCATTAGTTTTCTTTATCATTTTGGAAGCTTGCATTAGTATAACCCTTTACACCCAACTCCTCCTCCTTACCATAATTAAGAAACTAATCCTTTTAGTGCTTCTCAAGTACTTAAGGATGTTCTTCACGACAGTCTAATGACTTCCATTAGGATCTGACAAACATCCACTCATCATGTCCAATACATATGAGACAACATGATGAGTACATTACATTTCATACATGATAGAGCCAATTGCAAATGCATATGGATCTCACTCATGTTTTCCATTCTTTACAAGAATTGGGACACCATGCTCTTGATAGACTAACTCCATGGAACATGGACAAGTTTTCTCTCATTGAGTCCTACATGTTGAACCCTCTTCAACACCTTTCCACTGTATGTGATATTTCTTAGGTCAAAAATCTTTTTGGATCTATCTCTATAGATCCATTTCCTATCACAAAGAATGCATCGCCTAAACCCTTCATATTGATGGTGCTTCCCATCCAGGTTTTAATATTTGCAGTATGAGGATTCTATTCCCCATCATCATGTGGAACATAAATATGCTTCCACTAAATTCCTGTAATCACAAATTTCATCTTCATTTCAACTAAAGTCAAACTCTTGACTATCTTGTCAAATCAAAGATTACATCTCTAGATGCTTGCTTAATTCCATATATTGACCTTTATAGCTTACTGACTTTATTTGCATTAATGGATTTATAAAACCTTCAAGCTATGTCCCAAACACATCCTCATAATTATTCCCATTAAGGAATGTGGTTTTAACATCCATATGCCAAATCTCATAGTCATAATAACATGCAATAGCAAGCATGATCTTGATGGATTTAACCATGGAAATTGGTGAAGATTTCATCATGTTCAACATCTTGAACATGTTTGAAATCTTTGTAACCAATATGCCCTTATAGGTTTGTAAATTACCATCCATGTCGATTTTCTTCTTGAAGACCCAATTGCACCCTATGGGTTTTACCCCTTCAGGTGGATCCACCAAGGTCATAGCTTGTTGGTGTACATGGAGTCCATCTTTGATTTCATGGGCTTAAGGCATGTTTCAGACTCTAGTCCCTCAACAATATCTAGGTAGGTTTTTGACTCATCGCCTATGACCAACTTACCTCCTTCTTGATTTTTAAGATATCATAAACTTTCAAACTCAAGGTGTGTACTTCTAGATCTATGCAGTTTTGTGTTACATAAGGAAGTTGAGATTCCACAACAATTTGTGATTCTCATTGTTCCCACTGTACCTCATCAGGTTTAATGTTTTCTTGTTGGTTTCAAACTTTTTGAGTTCTAGTTTTCTCCCATTGTTCATTTGGAATTAAATGCCCCAAAGGAATATATCCATCTAGGCAACAAACAATTTTGTTGTTGGATTGGGATAAAAGTAGTATTCAACAAAATTACATTTATGTGATTTGGTGGACAAAGCTTTTCAAAAAAATATTTTCCTACACAAGCTTTCAATCCTAATCCTTATAAAAGACACATCAGAACACTTTCACATGACATTTTTCTCATATGGTGTCTTTTAAACCATTTATATGGTACATTGTTTAGTGTAAAGCATATGCCAAAAGGAATCAGAAGATCAACTAGATTTATTGATGATCGCACCAAGACTAACATGGTGCGACACCTCCTTTATGATACACTATCATTGTGTTTCAGGTGGAGTTCATCATGATACAACATCATGTTCTCCCAGAAGGTCCTCAAACTCTTGACCAAAATATTTCCACATCAATCATATCGAAGTGTTTAATATCTATACCAAGCTGGTTATGTACTTCATTCATAATCTCCTTGAACACTTCAAGAGATTTACCTTGCATTTCATTAAATACAATCTACCATATCTACTGAAATCATGCATAAATATAATGAGGTACTAGTAACCTCCTGTACCATTTATTTTTAAGGGTCTATATACATCAATATGTATGAGCCCTAATGGAATAGTCACTCTTCAACTATATCTAGCAAAGATGTTTTTTTCATATTGCCCAATAAATAAGACTTGCATGTATCTATTGGTTCAATAAAAAAAGAGTCTAGATAACCATCATTATGGATTCTAGAAATGCATTTCTCATTTACGCACTCTAGATGACAATGCTATAGGTATTCAATGTTTGAGTCATTGAGTCATTCAATATGTATAACTGTCTCTAAAACTATCAATTATAAACAATGAGGCATAGAGCCACTTCCATAAAATATCTTATCTTTTAAAGAAAAACATCAAATGTACTCATAAAATTCTTGTCCATACAAGTTACAAGATGTTTTAATGGCAAGTACATAATAACAATTCACTAATTCTATTAGATGCCCATGAATGACAGATTCCAACTGTAGTGGCATCAACTCTTGCTCCACATAGTTCTATCAAATCTTGCTCCACATAGTTCTATCTTACTTCTTCTTGGGTCCATAAGTGGCGATCTCTATCTCCTTCTTCCTAAGATCCTCTGTATAAAGAGGGCATATCCTTTTCAGTGTACATGCTGGTGACATTGGCGGCACTTTCCTTCCTTGTTCACTCCTCTCTTAGCTTTCAGTGTGGAATAGTTTGGCTTCTAGATAGCTATATAACTCTTATTAGCTTTTCTTTTACTCTTAGACTTCCCACTGTTGATCATCATCACATGTTTTGGGTTTGTCCTTCTTCATATGCTCTTCATCTGTCCTTAACATGCCAAGTAATTCTGACAATGACTTGTCAAAATCATTCATGTTGTAGTTCATGACAAACTAGTTGTATGATTCCGATAATGACCACAAAATCACATTTATGGCCAACTCTTGACCCAAGGGAAATCCTAGTCTTGTAAGGTTCTCCACATACCCAATCAACTTGAAACTGTGGGGACCTACCATATCTCCTTTAGCCATATTGCACTTGAACAACGCCTTTGTGACATCATATCTCTCTTGTCTTGCCTGATCTTGGTACATGTTCTTAAGATGTGTTACCATCTCAATAACATCCATGTTCTCATGCTATCTCTTCTATTCATAGTTCCTTGAGCACAATAGTATGAATTTGACAATGACAACATCTTAAGAGTGCTTCTAGTAAGCCTCTCTATCAACCTTATGCATGTTGTGAGTGGTTTCACCTGGCTCTAGTGTCTCCAGGACATAGAGCTTGCGCTCTTGAGTGAGAACGATTCTCAACGTACAAAACTAGTCATGAAAGTTGTTCCTGTTCAACTTGTCCTTATCAAGGACCAATCCAAAAGAAAATGTGTTTGTGTTTGCCATTAGATTATACAAAAGAAATATTGCAATTTTGTCAAAATATTTTTCTTTCATTTGATAATATTAATGATATTTAATTAGGATTTTGTCAAGATATTTTGATTTGATTTTGTCTGGGTGAAGAAGGCTGGATATCACATTTCATTGAGGGGAAGTTTGATAATCCACCTACACAAACCTTACTTGATGTTTCCTACTAGCATATATGCCAATGTCGCAACACTTTCATCCATTAACACATACCGACGTCTGAGTCTACCCAAGAAAATTTCATCCAGTGCCGAATAATGATGATCCTGAGCCTACAAGAACATCTCCACCAAAACCATAAGCATGCGACACCCCATGTTCAAGTGGTGATGCATCAAGAGCAATACATCTTCGCTGATGCTGCCTTCCACCAGGCGACATCCAAAGCTGCTATTAGTACCCATGCCCTCAACGATGCTGGTACCACCTTGTTTGGGAAAGGTGCCCTTGTAGCAGTTAGATCTCCCCTGGAGATTGAGGTCCACGCGATCCTACATGCCCTAGAAATTAGCAAGGAGATGAACTGGTCTTCCTTCTATGTTCTCTCATACTCCCAACAAGCACTCTGCATCCTCATCAAAATACATAGCATCCCGCCCAAATTCAGGCCGCACGCTCGAAGAGCAAGGACTCTCACTGGAAGTGACATTATGCACAAGCTACATTATGTTCCTCACAAAATAAATGCATCAGCAGATCTAATAGCCAAGCACACCCTTGCCTCTATCTCACCATGTATCTTTCATTCAGCTTTACCTAGCTGGTTACTGAGTAGCCCTAGTGTTAATGTAGACACTGTATTCTCCACACTAGAGAGAAGACTAAATAAAAGCTAATCTCTAGTTGGTCCCAAAAAATTTATCGCTCCCACTATTTATTCTTCTTTAAATTGATAACCCTCACATAACAATTTGGAAGATTGTAGTGTACAAACCTATAGTGAGCAAGACCCAAAACAATTGAATTATTACCTGGTCAACATCAACATCCATAATCAATCATTAAGTTAGGCAACTTTTTCCAATTACATATAATGCAATTCTTGGATGGATGGTATGCACAACTCTTTTCCATAGTCATCAACATGCTTCTAGGTACTTAATCTCATTAAGATCACCTTGTTAAGTTTGAACTAAAATCCAAGATGATAATAATGCACCCTGCTTGGCAGGCCCACATAACTACCATCACACTTTCCTGAGATGGACAACGTACCACACTTGGCATGCTCACACATAGTCGATCTAGCTTTTCATGTGTGTTGATTATGGAAAGCATCTAAGACTTAATATTTTTTATTGGGGGATTTTATATAAATAGTACATATACATATCTATCCACCACATACCTATAGTATGTATCATATACATGCTATAACCACAAATGACATATGCAATTATAAAACACTAGCGATGGTTGTAGCCATAAATTGTGTTTCCTTGGAGCTACAAGGAATTACTACCATATGAGGTCCACATTATATGCAACAACATGTTGTTGGTGAAGATCTATGCTAGAACAAATTGAGGTTGATAGGTTCAACACTTGAACCAACCGGTTCTCCTCCTAATGGGTCGGATGGTCTATCAGATCGATCGTCTGGGCTTCAGTCTAAACAATGCCTGGACTTCTCCAGTCGATCAGTTGGGCCACCAAACAAATGATTCAACCTCCTCATGTTCTCTATCCTCCTTGGTCCTCCAGCGATCAGTTCATCTTTTGAAATAGGTGATTCGTCTGATGTCGAGCATCTTCTTTTCCATAACAAGACTTAAAATTATCCTAATCCTTTTTAACATATTACATGGTAAATGGGAAACCTCGAGTTACTTTCAAGGGGAACATAGGAAGGAAAGAACTAATACTTTTACATATGGAAAGGAGAGAGAGTCTCGGTATGCAAATTGAGACAAAATAGGATAAGCAACCATCCAACCAAACATACAAGGATCCAGGGGTTATTGGCCATAACCATGATAAACATCCATCATCAAAATGAATTTTACGGTGATATGTGTAAATTATATATATATATATTAGTTGGGATCAAATGTGATATTTACTCAGATATACACATTAATCATTATTCACATTGTATGCAATAAAGTAAATTTGGTCATTTTGATTTAAATCTAGATACACCGTAAAATGACATCGCTCTGATACCACTGATCAAAAATCAAGGTGATAGATAAGGTAGCGGGAACCAAATTTTAGTGCCCGAATTCCTAATCAGTGAGACCCTTGAGTTACAACCCCAATTTTTGGGCTTAAATGGTTTGAAATGCAATTTCTCCAGTAAAATGGATGATTATGAAAATTGTATAAATTATGTGTATTGAATGGATTTCCTTTGCAATATTTCCTTTGGGCATGGGATTTCGTGGATCATAATATGCTAATGAGTCCACTAAGATTAAAAGAAAAAGAAGAAACCAAATAATGCATAAAAAGGAAAAGAAATTAAGATAATTATGAGATATATGTGGAAAAATGTATGATTGATCCCCATGGATGATATTTTGAATCCACATGTTTATAATAGTGAGAAAAATATAATTTTAGAATTTGGGAATAAAGTGCCATATATTAATGTGATTTCCTAATGGATTTTTGGGTTGCCAACAAAAAACAAAGCCTTAATAAGAAGTCGTGATTACTTTTAAGATTTAAAAGATTGTAGGAGGTATATATATTCCTTCCTAAGACATGCCTTGCCTTTTAGTTGGTATTTAACCAATCAAGCAAAAAGAAAGGGAAGTGTACAAAGGAAAGTGAGGGGAATATACTTAATTATCGTCCAAAAAAAGAATGTCATACCAACTCCATATAGACATATCTCACTGATCAGTACACCCAATACTGTGTATATATATTGAAAGGGTAGACGTGCACGGATGCACATGCTCCCACCATGTCATGGCTATATGCCTACTTGCCCTATGATTCTAGGGTTTTGCTTAGGATCTACTTCCCCTTTATCGGCCACCGTAGGCATTATCGTAGCTTGGAAGTTTGGCCATAGGCTGGCCATGGCTGATGAACCCTTGAGCAAGAGAAGGGATGGAAGAGGTCCATGGGGGAACTGAGCAATGACCTAGCCCTAGTGGACAATCTCGGGAACTCAAGAAAAGTTGGAGGCGGCGGATGCATAAGCAGTAGTATCGTGAGGAGGCGACCGTACCCGTTTCTTATCTGCTTGCTGAAAGACTGGATGACCAGAGGGTCACATTGCCTGCAATGCCAAGATGTGAAGAAGATGACTCAGAGTCACACAAGGAACTCGTGAGCCCTAGACGATGACTCAGACCTGGGCTCCATGGGAAGCACCTCTAGGTAACCGATCTTCCTCTCCATTTTGTTAGCCTAGGGAACCAACATCTTCGTAGGACTAGTCATCCGAACCTGGAGCATCGGGTAGCTACCCTTGGTGTTCCCAATCCGACAGAGTTGGGCGGAGGGCATGATGCCCTTGGTGCAGCAGCGAGGCCACACACCCCAGACTCCAAGGAGTCAATCCCATGGTGAGGCTTCCTACGTACGCGCATAGCTACGTCTGGGAGAAGATGACCCAGGGTGGTAGTTCCCGAACTCCCCCAATCTGTGTGATCATTTGATCACTACGTGGAGGGTAGTCCTATCCTTTTGCATATTAATTATGGGCGACCGGGTTATATGATAAGTAATGGGTAATTTGTTGATGTGGCATGATGCGATTGGCCTGTGTAAATGTGTTTTGTAAAAATTGTAACTAAATATTGGTGGGCTAGATCGTGATAATTATATATGGATCTTGCTTAGAAAAATATGAGGAATCCAATAAAAATACAGTTTAAGCCTAATTCTACTTGCAATTCAAAAAGTATATAAAGTGGTCAGCTTTAATAATGTTACTAATAAAAACCCTAATTTTGATATTAATGAGAATGAGTAAAGTTTTAAGGATAATTTAAGATGATATTAACCTATTGTTAATAAAAAGGGAGTTTTAGATCTAAAGAGATGATCTTTATGCTTAATTGGTTCATTTAGGGTTTCATATGTATACAGTGCATTAATGGGCTTAGAAACCCTAATGTAGGTGTTAATGACTTTTAATGAGATATATTTAGAAATCCTATGTATGAGATGAAGTTAGGTTGATCCTAAGCCTAATTGATAATAAAGAGGCTTTAATGTGAATAATTGGATAATTAGGGTTTTGTATATATGATGTTGTTTTAGGGTTTAGTTGGCCTAAAAAGGGAAAGTTGATAAATAGATCTAAAGAATCCTAAGGAAACCCTAATTTGAATTAGAAATCCTAGGAAGTAATCCCAAGTCAATAAAGTAAGTTCTTGATGAATATGCATTAAATAGGCTATACATGCTTTTTAGGATTCTGTTCTTTTGTGTGATTGGTTTGATTGCTTGCTTGGATTTCCTGATTGGATTGAACAATGCTTATTTCTTGTGAAATCTCCAAATCAGGTATGTGGTTAATTATGAGTACTTGCTTTAGTTTCCTGACATTTTCTGATGTTTTATTGATTGCATGGAAATAAACTTCTTGGATGATATTATCTCTGCAATCTTTAAAGTGAATATGATTATCACAATTTAAGTATATACATGACTTGCCCAAGCCTACATACCATCTTTGGATGTAAGATGAGAGTTCAAGCCCTAGAGGGAAGGCCAGAGGTGGTTAAGCCCTAGAGGGAAGACCACCGAGCACCCAGAGAGGTGACCCTAGGTACCAAGCTCAGGATGGAGAAGGTAGCCTAAAGTCACTTGCAATGACTTAACCCTAAGAGAAGATATCCCAGAGGATGAGTAAAAGTGGTTGGGAATTCATATTGAAAAACATAATCTTGCATTGTTAACAACTATTTGATGTGATTAGGTTGTTAGAATATATGTGCAATATTTTGGTTGTCATTACATACCAATATTTTCATTTATATTGACTGATGTTTTGTTTGTCGATATTTTAGGAATATCTAAACTTGGACAAATAGTAAAGTGGAATTTGTAAAGATGAAAGTTAAATCATAAAGAAGGATTTAGTTAGATAGAATTCTACTATGGGTAGAAGTCCCAGTTTCCTATTTTTTTGAAAGGTATGTGAAAAGTAATTTTTTATTCTAGTTTTGAGTTTAGTCTTTTGTAGTATGTATTAATTATTTTTTATTATTCGCAAAACCATTGATCCTATTTTGGGATAACCACTTTGACTTCTTGGTCTTCCTTAATTGGGGTTTACCGGGAAGCGGGGTCGTTACAATTGGTATCAGAGCATGCTTTTACCTATAATCTCTAATAATTAGTAAATTTTACAAACTCTTTAGAACCCAAGGGAGTTATGAGAGGATTTTCTAATGATGGAGGTGTCTAGAAAAGGATCACAATCTGGGGGCTGGAAAGATTTTCCTCCTCCCCACTAGTCGGTCTATGAGGAATCCTGGATTCTGTGTGACTGCCTGACCAAAATCAGAGGATTTGACTTGAAATAAGATACCTCTAGGTCATCTCTCATATGTCTTCATCCCTTCTCTACCCCGTTCATTGAATAACTTTATGAGATTAGGGTTTATTCTTTCTCCACCACCCTCCTAAGTTTGGGGGTTAAGTATCATAAGGATTAAGGAATCCTCCACCAAATACTAAAAAGCATGTAAGAAAGATGTCATGAACATAAGTTTTGATAATTAGAAACTCAAACTGAGTTTAGTTACATGCTTAGGTTGCATGGCCAGTGTTGTCATGCCCTTAGGAGAATAATGAGGTTAGACTATCCCGTAGGATGAGGAGGAGAGTGATATCCTTGGAGGAACAAACCTCCAGGATGAGGAAGAGACATGGCGCACCCTCAGAGGATGATGCTCAACCCAAAACCTTAAGCGGTGGATAGAGAAGATAAGACATGATGAGTTGGATAACATAGTTGACCATGCATGCACGTACGTGGGTTAGACATGCATGCTGTACATAGAGGTTTTGAGTACACATGAGAAACATGAACTATGTATGGTTGTTTGACCCTAGTACCTTTTGGTGACCCAATCTTGGGTGGGTTGTGCCTGTTAAGGGTGAGGGATAGTTCCCTCATGGAAAAGGTTGATGGTGACCATATGGGAACCCTAACAGGTATATAGGAGTAGAAAAGAGGCATGCACAAAAGAGAATGGCATCAAGGCTGGCAGCAGGTTTTAGACCTAAGCCAGATAGGTTATACCTGATATTTTATGAGATAGACACACAGAGCTTCATATGATCTTAGCCAAACATAAGTTTTGATAGTATGTTTCACCCAGGTGGGGATAGACATGTATCCTTAAGATCTTGACCCATCTTTTGAGAGAGAACCTCCAGTGGTAGGACCATTTATAGGGCTAGCTCTAGAGAACGAGAGTGAGACCCGATGAAGAAAGTTGGAGACCTTGACTTTGAGACATGAGGAATCATGAGAAGTTGGGTATTATATGGCCTAGAATAGATGACCCTAAGTAGATATATGTGCTTGCCTCATGCATGATCCTTGGAGGCTTATCATACCTTGGATGCCTTTAGAGGAACCAAACCCTAGAAGAGAGTAAGAGGCTTTGTGAGCGAACATACAAATGATATAAGTGCCTACCTTTTAGGAGTAGGAAGGAGTGTTCCATAGACCTAAAAGGAGTATAGTAACAAGTTGTGAGGCCTCACACCCAATTGGCTTTCTTGGTGTAGGACTCTAAAGGTTGTTCACGTAGAAGAGTGTTAGGATGTATATGCCCTATCTGGTATAGGTTCGGTTCATGGTTGAACAACTGAGCATGTAGTTAGATAGCTGATGCATAAGAGGTGAACTTGGGGTTCCTAGACTAAAGAGGGGAAGTAGTAGTACCTGATGCACATCATGCTCACGAGGCTGATTGAATTCATAGTATTTGAGTATGGCACCCCCTCATGTGTTAGAGCAAAAGGAAACCCCACTCGAACTGAGTTATATGTTTGATGAACCACTCACACAAGTCGGTGACATATGTATATGTGATATTGGTCCAACCTTGAGGAATGATGAATACATATGACATACCAAGCGACTTAGCATGGTTTAGTAGGTTGTCTTCTAGCTAGATACATGCATAAGTATCATGTTAGGAGCTAAGCATATACATGATGATGTAAACCTTGGAGGTAAGAATGTTTTGTGACCTTTGTTACTATCAAGTGATAGTTTTCTCCCATCATGGGGAGGGACCCTTCATGCTAGGGTAAGCACCAACTTTTGATTATGTTTGAGGTAAACTGAAGAAGTCACTTATAAGATCTTGATGAGCTAAGTGTAAGAGCACATAGTATGATCATGAATCTATAGACCCATGTGTGACCATCTCTTAGGGGTACGAGGATATGTTGCCAAGGAGGTAGCTTGTATGGGGCCAGACCGAGTTAGGTAGGTTGCCATGATTCCTATGCCCAAAGAGATGATGGAGATTTAGGTGAGGATTCAAGGATGAGATGTGCTTGAGTATCAAAAAAGGAACCACGAGCTACAATAGAATCCTAAGTCAATACTAAGGTCAAGTAGGGATAAGACTGATGGAAGTAGGAGTTGTTTGTTCCCAGAATGCACAAGACCATAGGATCGGGAGGTAACAACTACCTTTACCCGGGGCCCATGGGCTAGGAGGTTGGCCACCTTCATGAGTTCATGGGGCCTAAGGGGTAAATGTGACAGGCACTCCCTAGATGCATAAGGGTTAGATCACCCCAAAAGTACCAGCACCCTAGTGACCATGAGGTAATGACTAAAGATTGTACATAAGAGAGATGTTAAGATCCATAGGTGATGGGAAAAGTCTTCCCATGGGTGTAGACCCATAATGGAGATGTTCATGGTGAGGGGTCATGTGAAGTATGTTTCAACTTAGATTGGAAAGGGTGATGTGTGATGCACCATCTCTACTCTTGGAACGGGATGAACTCTGTAATTGGACTGCAACCAAATGCTTATTTCATCTTGTAGATGTGAGAGACGTGACAAAATGCATGCCATATACTAAAGATAGAGGTAATATGAGTTGAAACCCTTCTATGATGTTGAGGATAGAGGAGGTACCACACCCTTTTGGAAGTATCTTGGATAGATGGTATGAAAGCATGAGAAGAGCAAAGTAAGATGAGGACATACCTCTCTAGAAGTAGTTTGGAATCTATAAGTTATAAGTTTGGGTTTGATAACTGAGATGATGAGCTCAAAGTTTTCTTGACTCAATTAGACCTAAACCTGAGATAAGGATGATGAGTGGAGTATATGAAGGTTTATGCCTTCACCATCACCTTGCACGTAAGGAAACTAATGCAGTAACGATATGCTCTCAGTTGAAAATAGCTCAGATGTACAACTATCTTGTCTAGCCAGTAGAGAGAGATGAAAGAGGTTGCTAAGTGGACCCTATGACCATTAGAAGACTAGACATGTGTGGCTAATATCCAGATACAACCAGACCCGATGGTCGAGTTAGTGGTTGCCCAATTAGCTAGCCCAGAGCTTGACGAGATAAAAGGATTGTTATAAGAACCTTAGATACACCTCTTAGGAAAAGAAGGTGGTGAAACACACTACTAGGGTGTTTTAGGGTTTTTGAGGAGTCACCCTTGAGGAATCATGTCATGCAAGAAGCTCATGATTTTAAGTACACCATACACCCTGGTACTACCAAGATGTTTGAGGTGTGTCGTGATACCTTGAGGGCTTGGAATGAAGAAGGATATAGATGTGCATGTGGCCAGTTGCCATACATGCCAGAGGGTGAAGGTCGAACACCAGCAACTCAGTGGATTGCTATAGATAATGAGAAGCCCCCAAGAGGGAATGGGAGCAGATCACCATGGACATTGTGGTAGGGTCTCCCCTAGACCAGGAGAGGTCAGAATGCAATATTGGTTATGGTAGATGGCCTTACCAAGTTGACACATTTCCCTTATCTGAGAGAGAAATGTTAGTGTGACAGATCTTGTTGAGCTATAGGGATTGAAGAGACAGCTCAACTACATAGTGGTACGAGTTCGAGTATCTTGAGCATGACCTCAAGTTCACTTTCATGTTGTAGAAGTACGTACAAGAAGAACTCAATGCTAGATTGAAGTTTAGTGCAACATGTCACCCCCTGATTGATGGATAGTCAACAGAGTATGATTCAGACTTTAGAAGGTCTGATGAGAGCATATGTGCTCGTTTGGGGTGATTAATGGGAGCAGTCCCTACCCCTAGAAGAGTTTGCTTATTATGATAGTCACCAAATCCAGTATCAGGATGTATGAAGCTCGGTAAGGGAGGCCGTGTCGGTCACTGCTTCACTAGGATGATGTTGGTGAGAGGACCATGTGAAGGTTAGAGAAACCAAAGTGTATGCAGATGAAGTCGCTTTGATCAAGCAATGGATGAGAAAGCCCAGGATCGACATGAGTCGTGTGCTGATGTGAAGCACACTGACATGCACTTTAGTCTGGGTGAGCATGCATTTGAAAACCCGACCCCTCCAAGCTATAGCTAAGAAAATTGAGTCCCCGATACATGGGTCCATCTGAGATGGATTGGTGGAGTTGCTTATGTTTAGCCTTACCCATTAGGATAATATGATGTATGATGTGTTCCATTTGTCCGGTCTAGAGAACTATGTGATGTACCCGAGCCATGTGTTGAGCATTGAACCTATTGAGCTTCAAGGGAGGCTGACATACCCTGAGTTACCTATGAGGATTCTAGATACCAAGGTGAAAGAACTCAGATGTAAGAATATAAGATGATAAAGGTTCTTTGGAAGCACCATGGAGAGGATGAAGCCACATGGGAGCTAATGATGGACATGGAAAAGTCTTATCCTAAATTGTTTGTATGTTTGGTAGAATTTTGATGGCAAAATTCCTATAAGAGGAGTAGGATGTTACAACCCCAATTTTTTGGCTTGAATGGTTTGAAATGCAATTTCTCCAGTAAAATGGATGATTATGAAAATTGTATGAATTATGTGTATTGAATGGATTTCCTTTGCAATATTTCCTTTGTGCATGGGATTTCATGGATCATAATATGTTAATGAGTCCAATAAGATTAAAAGAAAAAGAAGAAACCAAATAATGCATAAAATGAAAAGAAATTAAGATAATTATGAGATATACATGGAAAAATGTATGATTGATCACCATGGATGATATTTTGAATCCACGTGTTTATAATAGTGAGAAGAAGATAATTTTAGAATTTGGGAATAAAGTGCCATATATTAATGTGCTTTCCTAATGGCTTTTGGGTTGCCAAAAAAAACAAAGCCTTAATAAGAAAGCCATGATTCATTTTAAGATTTAAAAGATTGTAGGAGGTATATATCCTTCTTAAGACATGCCTTGCCTTTTAGTTGATATTTAACCAATCAAGCAAAAAGAAAGGGAAGTGTACAAAGGAAAGTAAGGGGAATATACTTAATTATCTTCCAAAAGAAGAATGCCATACCAACTCCTTATAGATAAATATCACTGATCAATACACCCAATAATGTGTATATATATTGAAAGGGTAGACCTGCACGAGTGCACATTCCCCCACCATGTCATGGCTATCTGCCTACTCACCCTATGATTCTAGGGTTTTACCTAGGATATACTTCCCCTTTCTCGGCCACCACATGCATTATCATAGCTTGGCCGACAAGGAGTGGCTCAAGTGGTCAAGTACGGTGTCTCCTCATGAAGGGACCCATGTTCGAATCCCAGTTGCCGCCTTAATTTACCACCCTCCCGGGCATTCAGCCTCTGCCACGAGCATGGGAGATGGGGGGGAGAAATCTTTCTCTCTTAATCCCATAGCTAGGAAGTTTGGCCATAGGCTTGCCATGGCTGATGAACCCTTGAGTAAGAGAAGGGATGGAAGAGATCCATGGAGGAACTGAGTAATGACCTGGCCCTAGTGGACAATCCCGTGACCTCTGGAGAAGTAGGAGGTGGCGGTTGCATAAGAAGTAGGGCCGTGAGGAGGTGGCCATACCAATTTCTTCTCCGCTTGCTGAAAGACTGGATGACCAGAGGGTCACATTGCCTACAATGCCAACACGCGAATAAGACAACTTAGAGTCACACAAGGAACTTGTGAGCCCTAGACGATGACTCAGATCTGGGCACCATGGGAAGCACCTCCAGGTTGCCGATCTTAGTCTCTGTTTTATTAGCCTAGGGAACCAACATCTTCGTAGGACTAGTCCTCAGAACATGTAGCATCGGGTAGCTACCCTTGGTGTTCCCAATCCCACAGAGTTGGGCGGAGGGCATGATGCCGCTGGTTACAGTGGTGATGTCGCACACGCGAGACTCTTGGGAGTTGACCTCACACCGGGGCTTCATGCGTACATGTAGAGTCACATCCGGGAGAAGACGACCCAGGGCGGTAGTTCCCAAACTACCCCAATCCGCGTGATCAAATCTGATCATTGCATGGAGGGTAATCCTATCCTTTTGCATATTAATTATGGGCGACCGGGTTATATGATAAGTAATGGGTAATCTGATGATGTGGCATGATGCGACTGGCCTATTTAAATGTATTTTGTAAAAATCAAGATAAGTTATATATGGATCTTGCTCAGAAAAATACGAGAAATCCAATAAAAATATAATTTAAGCCTAATTTCTGCTTGCAATTTGAAAAGTATATAAAGTGGGCACCTTTAATAATGTTACTAATAAAAACCCTAATTTTGATATTAATGAGAATGAGTAAAGTGTCAAGGATGATTTAAGATGATATTAACTTGTTAACAAAAAGGGAGTTTTAGATCTAAAGATATGATCTTTATGCTCAATTGGTTAATTTAGGATTTCATATGTATAAAGTGCATTAATGGGCTTAGAAACCCAAATTTATGTGTTAATGACTTTTAATGAGATATATTTCGAAACCCCATGTATGAGATGAAGTTAGGTTGATCCTAAGCCTAATTGATAATAAAGAGGCTTTAATGTGAATAATTGGATAATTAGGGTTTTGTATATATGATGTTGTTTTAGGGTTTAGCTATCCTAAAAAGGGAAAGTTGAGAAATAGATCTAAAGAACCCTAAGGAAACCCTAATTAAAATTAGAAATTCTAGGAAGTAATCCCAATTCAATAAAGTAAGTTCTTGATGAGTATGTATTAAATAGGTTGTACATGCTTTTCAGGATTCTGTTTTTGTGTGTGTTTGGCTTGATTGCTTGCTTGGATTTCCTGATTGGATTGGACTGTGCTTATTTCTTGTGAAATCTCCAAATCAGGTATGTGGTTAATTATTAGTACTCGCTTTAGTTTCCCGACATTTTCTGATGTTTTATTGATTTCATGGAAATAAACTGCTTGGATGATTTTATTTCTGCAATCTTTAAAGTGAATATGATTATCACAATTTAAGTATATATATGACTTTGCTTGAACCTACATATAGGGCTGCACATTTCTCGATCCAGACTGGTAGACCGGACTGGATTGATTATTCGGTATAGTCCGGTCTTGAACTGACTTGATTTCTGGTCCGATCCTTGGTCCTTTATTTCTCCTAGATCCGGTCCTTGGTCCGGTCTGGTTCAAAACTGGTAGAAACCGGTCTGGACCGAATAATATAAAAAAACTTCTTGTACATGTTAATTAAATGTAATATTTATGAAATGTTGTGCAGATGTAGAGTATATTATTAATGACTCTATAACTTATTAAAACAAAATGATGTCATTGTATCAATAGTTGAATTAACCATTGTACTTATTAAAGCACCGAGCCATTAAATAAATTTGAATATTACATTACATTGTGATGAAGAAAGGTAAAAGGATGTTACACATTAAGTTGAATTGATAATAAATTAGTATATTGCATACTAACTATCACATAGTTCAATTTTATAATAACTGCAAGTGTTAGTTTTTTGTGTGCTACAAATTTATGACTGTTAGTCTCAAATGTGTTATTGTTTGTAAGTATTATATTACTCATATTATGAATAGTCTTATAATGGTTTACTATCTCGAGTTCAAAGGATTTAATTGTGTAACTTGGTTTGTATTACCAAACTCAAATGGTCTTTTATAATTTTTATAACATATTTATTTTATATTTTATAATCAAGAGTGTATGAATGTAAGTTATCCGGTCCGATCTCGGTCCAGTCCTGGTCTGGTCCATGATTTTTCTGGTCCGGTCCAGGACCAGACCAGTTCTTATTCAGTCTGGTCCTTAGTCTATGATTTTTTTGTTAACCATGTCTCAGTCTGGTCTGGTCCAAGCTGGTCTGGTCCGGGTTTGGACCGATGTACAACCCTACCTACATACCATCTTTGGATGTAAGATGAGAGGCCAAGCCCCGGAGGGTAGGTCAGAGGTGGTCAAGCCCCAGATGGAAGACCACCAGGCACCCAGAGAGGTGACCCCAGGTACCAAGCTCAGGATGGAGAAAGTAGCCTGAAGTCACTTGCAAGGACTTAACCCTAAGAGAGGGTATCCCAGAGGATGAGTAAAAGCGATCGGGAAGTCATATTGAAAAATGTAATCTTACATTATTAACAACTATTTGATGTGATTAGGTTGTTAGAATATATGTGCAATATTTTGGTTGTCACCACATACAGGTATATTCATTTATACTAACCGATATTTTGTTTGTTGGCATTTTAGGAATATCTAAAATTGGACAAACAGTAAAGTGGAACTTGTGAAGATTAAAGTTAAACCATAAAGGATGATTTAGTTAGATAGAATTCTACTATGGGTAGAAGTCCCAATTTCCTATTTTTTTGAAAGGTATGTTAAAAGTAAATTTTTATTCTAGTTTTGAGTTTAGTCTTTTGTAGTATTTATTAATTTATTTTTAATTATTTGCAAAACCATTGATCCTATTTTGGGACAGCGGCTCTGACTTCTTGGTCTTCCTTAATTGGGGGTTACTGAGAAGTGGGGTCATTACACCGTGTCAACAACAATGTATCTAGGAAAGAAGGT
Source organism: Alisma plantago-aquatica (assembly GCA_963693085.1). Taxonomy (NCBI): domain Eukaryota; kingdom Viridiplantae; phylum Streptophyta; class Magnoliopsida; order Alismatales; family Alismataceae; genus Alisma; species Alisma plantago-aquatica. Next base: position 281,078,046 of record OY856413.1, on the reverse strand, counting down.
ATGCATGAGATATACTTGGTCCTGGAGCAAGACTAGTGACTTATCCTTGCAACCACATGCTTCTTCTTCAAGGAGCACTCAATCAATCATTAGCAATGACCTCCTAGTGCAACACCAAGGACAACGGTTGATGACATCCTCCTAGTGGGGAAAATGCCTCCTCATCTCCAGAGTATTCCACAAGACCACCAGGAACTCCATGTTGTGCTACTAGAGCCAATAGAAAGGAGTTTTACCTTTAAATGTCATCGTAATATCATTAACTTGCTCTCCCGATTGTGTCTCCATTGCTATCCCTCCCTTTTAGGGGTAGGACTTGCTCAGGCTCTCTTGGTTACCACAACTAGAGAGGACAACAACTATCAAATCTTATTGATGTATCTGGGAAGCCCCCAGTACCCTTCTATTTATAGGAGGGCCAAACTCAAGGTTTCTAGTCGATATGGGAGTCAAAGAGATAGAGTTTCATGAATTTTCTCAAAACTAAAAATGGTGAACTGGTCCATTCATTGTTGAACTGGTTAGTTCACATGTGAGCCGGTTGGTTCATGTTTGGAACTAGTTGGTTCATGTTCTTTCACATTTTGAATCACATTGGCATTCAATATTCTATTAATACAAAACATGATGTCAAAATCAATCCTTGATCCAATCGAATTGATCATTGAACCGAGCGGTTCAACTCTTGAACCTGTCATCTCAGACCTTGAACTAATCAGTTCACTTAGTGAATTGATCGTTTCATGCCCTAGTTAGGCATCGATCAACCAATGTTGTTTTTGATTGACTGACACTTGAAGTGATTAGTTCAACACTTGAAGTCGTTAGTTCACATGGGAAATGCAGTGCAGAAAATATTGGGGTTTTGTAGTTAGCACGAGTGTGGTGGGTAGAGGGTAGCATGGTCGTGCTAGGAGAGAATGGCCATGGTACTGAAGATCAAAATCTCAATTTGAGTTGGGTTTTTGGAAGGTTGGTATCATGGTTGTGGTGGGAACTAGGTAGCACGGTCATGGTGGGTTGATCGTAGCACAACCATTGTAGATAGATGGTAGCATGATTGTAGTGGGCACCATGGCCATGGTGGATAGATGGTAGCATGACATGTGGTGGGTACCATTTCCATGGTGGATAGGTGGAAGCATAGTTGTTTTGAGCACCACGGCCGTGGTGGATGGGTGGCAACACGGTGATGTTCACGGCCATGGTGGATGGTTTGTTGTAGCTATTTCAAAATTAAGATTTCCCTTGTGAATTTGTCATTGGCAGCACAGCCGTTTCATGTCACCATGGTTGTGTTGGGGGCTTTGCTTGCACATTGAGCTTTTAACTTTTCTATCCATAGGCATCTTTACTTTAGCTTGACCCTTTCCCACTAGGGGTAGGTTGGGGGAGTTCTAAGACGTTCTTTATTTCCTCCAAAGGTGAAGGAGCCCATAGAACATCTTTAGCATACCAGATCTTGGACCCTACTCTAGAAGTTTGACCTTTTTGGACTTATCCAAACAAGGTTAATGTTTTAGACCTAAAAGATGTTTAGTATAACCTCAATGTGCTAATGCATGTGTAAACCACCCTAATGTAACCTAATTTCTTCACATTAGTATTAGGCCAATAATGGACACATAAAATATGACATAATAATTCCTTTAGTGCTAATATGAAAATAAGGAACATAATTGGATGGATAATTAGGTTAATGGTGAAATAAAATAATAATGGGCCACAAATGTCAAATTATACAAAACTAATGAAATAAAGGCAAATTGGTTAAAGGTAACCTCAGATTCATTTTCTTTGGCTATGCTTTGGATTGAAGGCTAAGTTTCACAAACTCAGGATAATAATAATCACATCTATTTTAATTAGAAAAGAAAAGGTCTTTTTCTTAAAAATATGAAATAAAATACTTAATGACTTCAAAAGTGGAAAATAATCTTATATTCATAATCTACACATTAAAATATGCCTTTGGTTGAATTTTCACTCAATTTGGAGAAAGTTTGATTAAAAAATGAAATTAGGAGAGAGAAAGTGTGTAGAACCTTCAAAATATTAAATTAAATGTAGAAACAACTTCAACATGTGAAATTAAGGGAAATTCATCTTCAACACATCAAAGATAACTTATGGGCAAAGTGTCACCAAATTCGAATAATTCTAATGCCTCTAATGTACGAGGAAAGAGAAAGTAATATTTGATTAAATCATGCATCAAAAGTCTTCAAAAGGAAAATCTAATGGCTTAATCAGAATCTACATGCCTTAATTGGCTTCTGTGCAAAATTTCACTTAATTTGGATAAGGTTTGAACCCTTATTTGAAAAAAGAGAAAAGAGAATTTAATACAATATCATTTTAGTAAAATAAATAGATTTTGTCACGTTGTCACACTATAGTTTTTGGATTTCCCTTATGCGGATAACTATTTCCACCATTGGATCTTATCTGATGGATACAAAGTCGTATCCTACCTTGGGTAGGAGTCTTACCATCCATGAACAATACATGCAATCTTCGCGGCAATTGTTGTCTCTCCTCAATCATCAGTTTCTCGATATTTCTTCGCCATTGGTTTCCTCTTTTGTTTCCTCACAACCCAAGCCCCAGTTTGATAGGGTTTCCCCTCTTCAAAACCCCAATCAATGAAGGGGTGGTTGTGTTCCTCTATTTCCTATTTCTATTGAAATCCTCGGCCACCCCAGGGCTTTGAGACGCTATTTAATCCTCTCCACACCATCCTCGTAGCACAGGAACCCTATCTTAGTCACCGGTTCATCCCCAATCTCAACAGAGCATGTCTCCCCAACTCTGGAGATCTTCACCTGCATCCCAGAATTCCTCAAGTCGACTCCAGCCATCGCGTGGCTCTGGGCGCATGGGGGATTGGCCATGGGGTCTATCTGAACCTATCTCGTGGGCCAATTCAGGGTTTCCCTGTGGTAAGTGCAAAAGCCCCTTTTGCTCAATTTTGACCATCTTAAACAACCATCAAGCTTCTTTTCACCTTGACAATGGGTTTCTTCTCCTGTAGCTTTGGTTTTGGTTGGGGTGTTGAATCCCCAGTTTTTTTACCTACGATCTGTGGTGCTTAGATATCTTCCAACTTCTTGCCTCCTTTCAATAATGGTGGAAGGGTGGAACTGGGCTACATGGCATCACAGAGCTGGTGTTTTGGTTCTTTAGAATCTATTTTAGATGAGAAATCTTCATGTGATCTTGTTTAGAGATAATCTTTCCATTTTATTGGCTTTGGAACCCTTGATTTTCATCGGAAGTTGTTCTTCCCGTCTTTGCTTCAATTCTGGTCAATTGGGATATTGAATCCCAGAGTTACCCTTCGTTTGCCATTTTCTTTTAATTTTCTATCAGGGGTATTTTCATCTTTGATGCTTTGTTATGTCTCTTTGAAGCACTGAGTTTTGCACTGACTTGTGTTTGACATGGCTTAGTTGGCCTGATCTTATCGGGCCACCACAACCTGCTTTGACGCTAATGTGGATTTTCTTAATTTTCCGACTGGACAATTTCTCTAAAATTCATAACAATTAATTTATAGCTTAGAAAAATAAAGTAAAATATGTCTTGAAAAAAAAAATGTAGCCTATCTAATGATACTAGTTTTGTTTCCAAAATACAATATTATAAATATGTGCTTTTTAATGGACTTTCCTAATTATATAATAGCTTGCAAATTTATAACTAATAATCTATAAGTAAGAAAAATACAATAAAATATGATTTGAACTCAGAAAAATATAATCTAAAACATGGCATAGTTTTGATAACCTAATTAACTAGTATTAAAAAGGAAATTTTTAGGGTTTTGAATAATTTATGAAAACCTAACCCTAATTCTATGTATATGTATAATAGGTGTTTTGGAGACCTAGGCTTCGATCTAGGACTGACTTTAGACTATTTAGATTCTTGATCAAGGTATGTTTGCATCCTATATTATTCTTATTGAGCAATAACCTATCTTTATCATTCTCTTGGTCCTATGGACATTAACATACACCATATCTTGTTCTTTTGGAAAATATACTTCATGCGAAGTACCTTTTATTTGTTATTGATCTTTGGACATTCTTTTGGTCTTTACTTATGCTTTGTTCATAATGAAACTCTATATGATGACATGTGATGTCTTTTTCCCACTTATGAGGTTGATGTATATGCTGGTCACTTTTGTGGTGACTAGTTTATATAATCTGACTATACTTTCTACTTGCCTCTAGATTAAACATGCTATGTGATTCAGTAGCACTAAAGTAGTGTAATTTCATTAGTTTTTGGGCAGATGTGTATTTCCTACCAGGGGCCGTACGCTCCTGTTATTTTTGGGATGGAGGTGGCCTCACACCAAGGTTTCAAATTTATGAGGTTTGGCCCACTTTATATATATTTGGGAGTTTGGTTATGTGCCATTCTCTATCAGGCTTCAAGTTTATGAGACTTGGATGACTTTGTTGTTATATTGTTCTAGGGCTATGCTTATCTCACATGCATGCAGGTTCTTATGGGTTTTGTGCCCAAAAATATTATGTGTGCTTATGTGGAACAATTTTATTATTTTATGGCAAGTATCTCTTTTGTTATTGCAATTCATTTCTCTTGATACCCATTTGGGTTGTACTTTTCTCTTTCATGGGAAGCCTTTATATTTGTTGTCCTTTATTCCATATATTGTTCAATTTCCTTTTTAGTATGCACATACCAACCTTTACTGATGTCTTCTATTTTTCTCTTTTTGCTGGGGTATGCTTCCAACCCTAGGTGAAGGACAAGGAGGACAAGGCATGAAGTTATGGAATTAGCTTAAGGAGTTTAAATCTCAGAGACAAACTTGTTATGGTTTAGATTTCCCTCTACTAGATTCTTATGGTAAAATATCCATGTAAGCCCTATATGGGAGATGATGATGTATCTTTGGTATAAATTGAATATAGTCAATATATTTCTTCCGCTACTTTACTTTGGTCCTTTGTTTACCATTAATTAAGATTTGAAAAATTTACACCCTCTCCAACATATCTTTGGGTGTGTTTGGAATGGAGGTTCTATTCTTCAAATTTTTAGTAGGGAGTGGATCCCCTCTGGGTCCCACTCCTTACAACATATTTCTTTTCTCTTGTCTATCCAAGTCATGGTCCTAGTACCTAAAAACAAGCAAAGAAAATCCTTAAGTGCATTTCTTAGAAAACAATTTCTTAGGGTAAATAACATGTAATCTAACATGTTTAGATCTGATTGAAGTACAAGAAGACACAACATGAAGCCCTAAAATAGGACTACATCAATTATGAATTTCAAGTTAGATTTATATATTATAATTGACAATAGAATTTCCGACGAGACTCGGTTTTCTCATCATTATTTTAGTATTTATTATTACATGTCACCAATAATAACATGGCCATTTAGAGTCATATTGTCATCATATTGTTATGTATAGGGTTACATTATTTTATTTTGTGTGTGATGTTGATATTTTACTTATTCAATCCATTCATGTTAATATTAACTTAAATAATGAGTAGTCAATTATCCCCACTTATATAAAACATCCAATTATCATCATTATATGTATATATATAATGTTTCAAACCACACTCATCATTTATCCATGTTTATTTGCAACTAGTTAGTTGTTATTCCATTTTAGTAATTAGGTTTAATAGTGGACAATTTGACATGAATTTATATGTATGAGGTTAAATTACATATTAAGACACATTCCATTTATTGGGTATATTTTTAGTGTATTAATATATTTATGTGATTATAACACATAATGTCACTAATGCATTATATGTGGTACCAAGAATGCATATGTTAGGGTTAGTTTTGTCAAACTTATGGTTATAGGTCAACATGATATTATTAATTGGATTGTTATCATCAGTGTGTATAAAGTTCATGGTGAGGTATCATATATCCAACTTATTAAGGTTTACAGATCTAGAGCATGGCCATGGTCTCAAGTAACCAGATTTGGGGTTTCATATGAGTTACTCCTTATTGTTCATTGTGGTACATGTAGGTGTATTAGAGTATATTTCTAACCTTGTTTGGTCCAATATAATGATACAATCTTACTAACATCTTAGGGTCTTAAGAGTTAGGAAGAAGATCTACGTATGCTACATGACCACCCCTAAAAAAGGATTTTGTCCTCAAAATTGACATCACCATTTTCTAACATGCAGTATCATCCACCCCTTAAAAAAAGATTTTTCCTCAACTAATGAACACAATAGGTATAAATGGTATGCCAACTATCTTTATTATGCTTGTATTCCTCTTAAATGTCACTATCCACCAAAGCCTATGTTTTAAGTCTGGTATAACCACTCAGGTGCTTCTCCTCTTAGGGTTTCAGTACTTACATCATGCTTTCATGATTTTTTCTTAGATCAAGAAACCATTGATAAATGCAGAAAACATTTATTATTGCACATATAGTAGTTGTATGAAATAGAAGTTTTTTTAAAGAAATTTATGTGATGTAAAACACATATTAAATCAAAACAAATGCAAGCACTAAGTCACAATCTATACTATCTTATTATTCTAGTACTTCATCATCACATAAATTTTTGTATACTCTTCCATCCTAACATGAAACAACATCTATGGTAGTGATCTCATCTATAGAGTTGCACATAAAGTAAGTTTCATATAAGTTATTAACAGTAGGTAAGCAATCTAAGTGAGATAAAGTTGTTATAGTCAGATTAAATTTTTGCCTTGGCTCTAATACCATACTTGTAAGGAGTGGGACTCGACAAGGAATCCAGTCACTTATTCAAAGGAATAATAGTAAAAACCCCATGTTAAACACCATGATATTTTTTCACAGGGGTTAAAATCACCATTATGCAATATACCAAGTATGCTTGCAATAACCAAAGTGTAGCAATGGAAAGTTGAATAATTTAACTATTAAAGTTTTCACAAATAATATAATTATTTACCTTAAGAGGTGGATATAAAGGGAAACTAATAATAACTAAACTAATTGCTAATGATTCATACAGGGCAACCTGTGTACTTCAACCTATCTCTAATATCCATCTTCTCTTCAGTGAGGTGTGGGTTATTCTCATCTATAACAAATTCCTATTTTCTGAAGGGATTAGGAATGCCACACAAAAGAAGAGCAAATGTAAGTTTATCAGTAGAAAGTGGTATGTGCATTGAATAGGGAGTAGACAATATATAAATAAGGAACATCAAATTTATGTATAGAAGGTTCCTAAATTAATAGAGAGGTTGATATATCCGATTTCATGTTGAAAGAAACATAATATAGTGTACTTACAATTTAATTATAAAATAAACAGTAGTGTAAGAAATAATGACATATCATATAAATATGTGCCACATTAGATTAATAGTTAAATTATCACACATCACTCATCTATACAATTAGTTATCAATCATCATGCGTTGAGTTAGTTTTAGTATTAGTGAAAACATAATAATATATGGAAATTAGGGTGCATTACCAAAAATCTAGTATAGAAAGGCAAAAAGACGAACTCCTTACAGAGAAGATCATAACCCATCATGCTAATAATTTAGTTAATGGGCACATAACCAGGTGTGGGGCTCATAACCTCCATCGAAAAATATATAAAAAGAACCATAGAACTTATATTAATCTAGCACTAATGATTCATAAACATTCTTAACTTTAGTGCGATCATCATAAAGAATCAAACTAGATCTACATCAATAAGATGTACATATAGGATCAATTTGTAAAATATGGTACAAAGTGAAATTACTTAGGTATCATATGAAAATTATGATTTCCATTGCATGAATGGACCAATAAGTCAAATATGATGCAAATTGAATGTTCATAAATAAGATATAAGGATATAATTCTTACTGTACCCACAAAAGTCACAAGTCCAATTTCAAATAATTGGACCCAATTAGTTCAAACATATATTGACAATGGATATTCAAGAAAATAAGTCACAAAGTAGGTTAAAAAGAGATAGAATATAAATAGTTGTGCAATATGATTCAGAAGGGAATGTAAATACCTAATTTTGTGTCTCAATAGGTCAAGGTTGAACCCTAAATCCAAATAGTGTATACTTCACCTACTGTTGAATTGAATATAGAAAACATTAATTTATGTGTACATTATCAACCCTTAAATATCAACCACTTGTTACAATGTAATTAGAATATAAAACCTACAATAGTTTGTAGGTCTTATTTTCTTGATTCCATGAGTATTTATTTTTTATCTAAACATAACATTCATTAGGAATTATCTAATTTTATTGAATATGTTGATTTATTAAAATAAAGCACACTGGTCAATTACTAAAATACCTTCAAATATGATTTATAGTCATAAGCATGGTAGGTTAAACCAATAACCTAATTAAAACCAAAAGTTGCAATATCAAATAGAATAGAAGGACGAGAAGACAATTTCCCCCAATGTTGTGTGACAAAAATTAAATTAAAATAAGGGCATCACGGGAAAGAGATTAGTGATGTTGATCTGTATTGTTCATGATGTGGATCATGATTAATAGCATGTCATGAGTGTGATGAAGGAAAATAAAAATCATGAAATATTCTAAACTATCGTAGAAAAAAACACCCTTCAGCTCCTATATCTTTCCAATCTCGATGATCCCAAGAAGACAACCATGGGACTCAGAATGACGACAAGAAAATCTTCTACCATGATTGCCCAAGCAACAAGGTGAGTTCCTCACATAGCAACCCATAGCAAATTTTAGCAACCCAAAATCCACTCCAACACAACCTATATGATCCAAATGGAGGAATAGGTGAAGAAACAATGTCAAATCAAGGCCAAACATGGAAACCCCGTGTGATTTATAGAATCAGTAAACAAAGAGACCGAGGAAGGGAACAATGAAATTATGGAGAACCAACCCAAAAAACACATTTGGATAGATCCAAGGAACTTGATGGGACAACACATACACCATGAGAGGGTTTTTTGTGGTTTTCAATGGGATGCCACACTCTGGTTTGTAAACATTAATATGTGAAGCTTGATGTCTATGCCTCACAACAATCACAACTAAAAAATCAATGGGTATAGGTTTTCAGTTGAAATTTGATTGTTTAAAGTTGATCTCTTGTATATATGATGGCTCGTTTTCATGGGTATTTGATTTCAATATGGTCTTACAGTCATGATGGGAGCCAACGTAGTTGGGAGGCTACAATAGATGAAACTTGGTCATGATAGGGGCTTTTGACTTCAGAAACATGAGAGGAACATGAAGGGAAGGAGAGTGTGGGTGAGGAGCAAAGAAGAGGAAATGAAGAGTGAGGGAGGGAGCAACCATGGATTATGTAGTTCCAAAGAACCTAGGTACCGCGAGGAGTAGAATGGGAGAACCCAACTTTTCTCATCTATGGAACCTGACCCAAATCTGGCTATTGAATGATACAAACTACAAGAACACTGAGAAATCAATTTTGTATGCAATTCAAAGACAACAAATGTTTAAACTAAGATTTATATAAGTTCTTATTATCCTACATTGCTAAATTAGGATAGCTATAGGTTTCTACTAAAGATGAAACTTGGCGCATTGGCTATTTCAAGTAGTAGATTATGAATATCAAGTTAGATTTTTGTTCAAGGGTAATTTAATAGGATTTCCAATGCAAATAAGTTTCACTTCATTATCTTCATATTTATTTTTATATTTTACCATTAATTACCAACACTTGAGATTTAAAGTCATATTATTATTGTATTACTATCAGTAGGGTTATAATATTTATATTGCACAAAATATAGATATCTTATATATTACTTATTCCGTCCATTAATTTTGATGTTCACTTAAATAATGACACATTAGTTATACCCACTTATGTACAACATCCAATTATCATCCTTATATATATATATGTGTGTGTGTGTGTGTGTGTGTGAAGTATGTTTTATTCCACATGTTCACATCCTATTAATTATTAATAACTCAAGTCATTCGGTGCATTTTAATGGACAATGTGATATGTATCATATGTTTATGGACTCGACTTACATATTAATCCACATTCAACTTATTGGGACTATTTTAAGGGTATTAATATATGTTATGTGAGTGAAGCACCTAATATGCTAATGTATCGTATGTGGTACCATGCATGCATATGTTGGGGTTAGTCAACTCCAACTTAGGATTGAGGTCAACATGATTGCAGTTCATCTGATCCTCATCAATGGAATGGACAAAGTCCAAGGTTGGGTCTCATATATCCAACTTAACATCACATAGGGTTTACATATTTAGACCATGGTTAGGGCCACATGTACCTGAATTAGGGTTTTGTGAATGAGTACTCATTATATGGTCATTATGGTACACATATGTGTACTAGGGTACATTTCTAACATTGTTTGGTCAATTCTAAATATCCAATCTTACTAACATTTGTACATGGGACTATAGCTTATTAAGTTAGGATGAAAATCTCCATATGTTACAAGAATTTATCCATTAAAGAGGATTTCTTGCTCAAAATAAGTATATCCATATTCTAACATGTACTAACCTCACCCCTTAAAAAGGATTTCCCTCAACTGACAAACTAATGAGGTGCGATGGGTATGCCAATTTATCTTTATCATGATTGTCTTTATCTTAAACATCACCATAACCTAAAGCCTAGGTTTTATCCTAAGTTTTAAGTGTTAGTCTACCCAATCAAGCGGTTCTCCACTAAGGGTTTATTTACTTCATATTTTCTTGATTGTGACTTACTCAATAAATCATAGATAAAATCCAAATTTTTTTTCAGCTGTACATATAGTGTTGTAATGGAATATAATTTTCTTTTCAATAAACTCATGCAATATAAACCAAAGATAAGCTCAAAATAAATGGTAGAACTATATGCATGCATTACGAAAGAGGTGGACACTTTGATAAATATTGTGACAGATGCATCAGAAGAAAACACAGCAAGAAAGCAAACCTACAAGAAGGTAGATTTATCTCAGAACCACCAACAAGAAAGGAGGGGTATATGGAAGAAATTCATGTAAAACCAATACCTAGGAAACTAAGGAAGTGACAACCAAAAAAATAGAATAACTGATGGTTGAAAAATCATTTTGTAGAATTGGCGGACTAAGATGATTAGGTGGAGTAATTGGATCAACAAGAATCTCAAAATGCCATAGATCATAGAGTAGGGTTATCGGCTGAATTGAGTAGAAGAAAGACTAGAAACACAATAGAACAAACTTATAGACATAAAACACAACTCACAGCAAACAACTAAGAAAATATACTAGAATCCCAGGTAACACATAGGCCACACTGAGAAAATATACCAAAAATAAGAATATGGACCACATAGTTGTCAATATCTCAAGTGAGGGAATCATCTTCAACAAATACCTTCAAGTTCATCCTTTTTCAACACATCATGTTCAACATGGGAACTTTGAATGTCATGGTGAGGCACCTATTAAAAATGGCAACACCTTAGTTGGAATCCAATTTTGTAATCGCAAAGTGATTCAGTTTGGGGGAATAAGCAATTTTTTGTAAGGAATGGGGAAAAACCTCTATGTTGCAGGATGGTGAATAAGAAGAGTGGGATATGCATTCTTCCACCCTTAACCTACCCAATGATCATGATGAGTTGTAATGTCCAAGGTATCTGTGAAAAGGATACCAAAATATTGTTAAAGAACTGTTCTTGAAGTATTGTGTATTTTTATTGTGCTACATGAACCTAGATGTAGTGGAGTGAGGGTACATGATAGCTAGTCAAGATCCTATGCATGTTGCTTGATGGAAACGACCCTATCTCACAAACAAGGCAGGGTCAATGTAAAAAATGTTGGGTTTTTTGGTGGTATTTGGGAACTTTGTAACATAAATGTCTGCACACTTGAAATCATTGCTTCCCAAAAACAATTTATTAACTATCTAGTCGAAAACAAATATTTTTACCCCATCATCTATGGAAGCACTACAAAGGAGGTAGACATCTACTTTGGGATCGAGTAATCAGCCTTGCACTGGGGATCAACAACCCCTGGGTAGTGGTTGTTGATTCCAAAACTTATCCAAGCATGAAATACATAAATAAACCTATGTTGTACACAATTTGCAATTAAGTTCTCATGTTATGGTGATTTTCAATTGAGTCTAGAACTTATAGGAAAAATCAAAATCAAGGAATCCAAAGTGCAAATTGACTTCAAATAGGTTTCAACTTATTAAATTGAAAACCTGTTCTTATTCAATCATCAAACTAAGGTAATAAATCAAGATTAGAGAGAAAATTAAGATTAAGCTAGGTGCATGGTCTCACATCAAGATTTTTGATTGCCTAATTCATCAAAAGGAGGGTCATAATGATATGCACCTTAAGAATTAATAAGGACCTACGTCCAAATACACATTTATGACATCATGGAGGGAGTACCCATAGTTGGTGCCTCATATCACAAAAAAAATTTATAAAATATTTTTTTACAAATACTTGTAAAACCAGATAAATTTCTAAATGAAGTATCTTCCCCATTCTCCTGAAGGATCACATGTTACTACCACTGAAGGTATCAAAGCAAGCCATTCTAAGTACTTGGGATAACAATCTATACCATCAGAGGAATAGATCATGAGTCATCTATATGTGATTCAACCACATCTTTTGCAGCTGCCTCTTGAACTATTTTAGAGTCGATCATCAAATTCTAGAAAAAAGGTGGAAGAACCTTGACCCAGTACATGCATGGGCAATAATTAAACTGTCTCAACATCAACAATGGGTGGTATGCAACACAAATCTTTGAACCTAAAAGAATTATCAACCACTATAATCTAGGCATGGCCACCCTACAATTTGTATTCTCAAGAGGGAACTTCATCTGTACCCAACATACATCTGCAAATGTCATACTAGCAAGCCACTACTCCACATTGCCACAAAGTTGTAAATGCTACCGACTTGAATATGCTTTGACAAGAACTCCTTCATGATGATATACTGAGGACTTGAAGACTCTACCAACCTAGCATGACCAATGCACATTCTCAAATAAATCTACAGTTACTTGAATGGTCCCCTCATCTTCCTAGTGGATTGTTCTTTGTCTAAGAACTCATATAGATCAAACAATATCAAAGGAACAAAAGTCTCTTTCCTCCAGATTGTACTCATTACTCTAGAAACAACAGTCGTCACTTGACCAATGGTCTTTTTGAAGGACAATTCAGCAAGGATGATCAAGGTGTATGACTATAAATGGGGCATATTGAGAGAATCAACACCACATAATCCCTTGCTCTTAAATGAATTCCATAGGAGGGCATCTAAATAAAGCAAAAATCTTTGGTCAGCCATCAAGTATCTTGAGACTTCTTCACACTCATGAGATTTGCCGCCTTAGAAGCCCAACTTGATTTCTTTAGCACAACATACCAATGGACAAGAAGGGAAAGCTGTGTGATCTTGCCACGTTTTCTAGGGTAGGAGTCAGAACGATATCCCCAAACTAGAAAGAGTGACTAAAATGATCCCAAAATCAAATCATTGCTAACATCAACTCCCTCACAACATGGACAAAGCCAGATGATGAAGGTGATGGCTCACACCAAAGCTCATCAGCTCGATTTCCTTCTTCTCATAGAGGTCTATAATGCAACACCACATGAGCGACAAATTAAGGGGAGGATGCCGCAAAAGTGGGATCTCACTTATCTCTTAGTCTCCCATGAATTATAACTGTAAAATTTGGGATGTGCAGAAAAGACAAGACAATGAGGTCATATTTATATGCTCCAACATAATAGATCAAACTCCCAGATACAAGAGGACTATTTGTCATGTTCCCTGGAAGAATGATGCAATCTGCCACATATGTCAACATCAACGGTCAATGTGGGCATGGTTCCTAGAACATCAGGACTCAATGTCCCACTGCCTCATTGATTTTAGCAATCTCCCACCTCAACCGACATGAGTATCGAGGCGATATGCCAGTCTCACCTTAGATCTTCTAAAGATCAAACTTTTGAAATCTGATTTCAAATCGAAGATCACAAAACCTTAAAAAATAATTTGACTCAAACATAGACTTTTATTTAAAAATGATAGGAGTCTTATAAATACAAACACTACTATTATATAATTATTCTTACAGAAAGGAAAATACAACATGAAGTAAAATGGGCTTGTAGTGCAAAGATAATTTCTTTACTACTTTAGCTTCTTCTTCAGCCACCCAAAAAATGTTTAGTCAAAGATCATAGATCAGTGGAAAAAGACTAGGAGGATCAACACTCCCCGCTCGCATAAAAAAAAGTAGAATCGGTGGACCACCCATGACCTAAAGAGGAACCGTTAGATGGTACCTCAACAACCATAATAGCATCCCTGTGATGTGGGGAACATGCTCCAATGCTTACTGATGACAGATCTGCAATTTGGACTAGGACCTCTAGAGGAAAGTTATTCAAGCCAGTCTTCCCTCAAACTGGTTTTTGCATTTGTATACCAGTGGGATGCTTGAGCCAAAGAGTCCATCTGCCACACCCTTGCCCACATCATCTTGCTGGAAAGAAAAATTTCACTCAAAGTTGCATGAGAAGTGACACAAACCTCCAACACCTAAGTCTTTTTGTGACCTCGGCCCAAGGAAATCATCAAATCCCCAAGAAGAAATTAGTAGAGAAGGTGGAGCCTCAGGAGGAGGTGGATGACAAAACTCATACTCTTAATCATCATACTCCTCGGTAGAGTCATATCAACCACTTGTAGAAGATGCATGTTAAATTTATGCATACAAATTAAGATAAATCTATTACACACATCTCACAATAACCACTAATCATGATGTTAGGGCATAAATAGAGGATTTAAACATAATACAAAGATCAATCTTAACCTTTTTCTAATTTAAAACTCATTATTTTCTCACATTCAATCAGATTAACTAACTTTACCAAGGAAAGTAAACATTGAATCCTCTAATCTAATATCAACAACTAAACTACATCTCTACATATTCATTTGTTTCTCACACTTCCATGTACATATGAATTTATAATTGATTAAATAATCAATTAATAATGAAACAGAGTTGTGCATCATCATTTACAACTCTCTTATTTCTTTATAAGGACTTATAGTGATAGGGACCAACTGGAGTTGACTAATTTGATACTTAGGTCTTATGGTCGACGTACTCTGGCATTGACATTCTTCAATTCACATGGTTTCCCTAAAAAATGAGAGTATAGTGGTGAGCCTACTCACTCAGTGAATGAATACTTCTATGAAATAGTTTAAAGCACTTACATAGCAAAAGGATATATTCCTGATCGACAATATTTAAAGTATAACAGTAACCAACTATAAAGTAACTAATCATTTACAAACATATAATTGGAAAGATTTCTCTAGATAACAACAAGAAATAAATCAGTCATTGAACACACTCAATAAATATCAAAGGGAATTAGACATTCATAAACATACAAATGGCATGCTACTTCAAATAACTACAAATAGTAAATTATTAAAACAAACAATCCCTTATTTGTCTTATTATGCCATGAACCCACGTGAAGTCTACCACAACATGTGGAAGTATCATATAAAGGTACATTCTCATCATATAAAATTTAGAGTAGACCTAAGACTCTAAGTCTACTACTAGCTACCTCATCTGCAATGGGCCTCGCCATGCATGGCCTTGGCGACTAAAAAATTGAGTGGTAAAATTGGACTCCTCCTCTAAACCTGGGTACTCAAGTGGAGAGTCAAAAGCACTCTTCTAAAATGTTCTACTCTAGTGGTTCCACGAGGGATCACTCACTGAGTAGTAACTAAATCATGTACCACCAGAATCTCCGATTATTGTTGATACCCCTGCCATTTTAAGGAGTATGTCCTTGCTGAGCTTAGACCCATGTACCCCTCTAGTATACTCTGACCACCTCATCTTGTTCTCTACCGATCGACTTCAAAATTTCTTCCACTATATTTCAAACCTCTAAAGGGAATCTACGATGTTCAAGGCATCTAATGTCTAATTCACTCTTTAATATCAATATTCAATCATTTGACCAACATTTCTTAATGTAACCTTGTATTAAGTTCTTTTCATAGATTTTCTATTGTAAATTGGGCTACTCAACCACTTCACTTATCATACTGATAAATACTAAAATTAAAATACTTGATTTACTGTATACCTTATTCTTTGGGTTTCATTGACTTCTTTCACAAATAACATGACACACATAAGATTAATGCATCATAAACTTTAACTAGTAAAAAGACTACTTCTATCTAGCTCATATGAAACTAAACATACTAGTATGAAACTGAACTAGGGTTTGAGCACCATTCATTGAAATGTCATACATCAAGAATTAGTTGATCAGATAAACTTAAATTCCTTAAATGAATCATCTTTACTGACTTCCTTTATGTTTATTCACTAATTCCTAAATTATCACTCATCTAGAGTCTCACCCTTTTTACTGAGATATCAAGCAAACATTAATAATTTCAATTAACATATGGTGTATTTGTACTAAATGTTCAGATAAAACAACAAAATAATATATAAGAAGATCCATATTGGAAATGGTCTTTAATTAGTCATACTGCAAATTTAGATATAAGCAAGAAATCGTAGGTTTTGATATTGTTCTTACAACATGTGTAGTAACTTTATAATTTCTATTCTAGAAGATTTGTATCTTTTTTCATTATGATTTAATCATCTAAAATTCATTACATCAATAAATAATTTTTTAAAATCATTTTATGAAAGCCAAAACTAAAAGGCAACATTAGGGTTTATTGTCACATATAGAGTGAATTGAAGATTAGAGTGAACTCAATCAAATTTAGTGCAATCTACTATTAAGTGGAAGTATCCACTCACCTAAGGTGTTAAAACACCTTAAATTTTATATCCCAACATCTAAAATTCTTGAATCCATATCAAACCTCAAGTGATTCACCATTTTCTTCTTCCTTCCACCTCAGAAACCCTAGGAATGGAGAATTGTAGAGAAAGAATGAGAAAAGATGGGGATTTGATATCATTCCAAATCAAAATAGAAGAGGGTCGTAATCTAGACATGTGATACAGGAATCACCAAGAAAAGCTATCTAAAGATGACAAACTTACTTGATTTCATCAAATATAGGAAGAGAAAACCATAGATCTTCATATTTTCCTTTTTCTCCATACAAATCCTAACTCTACCTCTCTCTCTCTAGGATTTCATTTATCTAGAACTAATCACAAAATATGGGAGCTTCTAATATGTTAAGTTACTCATATAGAGCAATTTAGGTGGTTGGTACAACTGCAAATTAACCCTGCTTTACATTTTTTTATTTCAGTAGAATTTTTTGTCATAAAATGTTACTGAAAGACATTTAGTGAATAGATAAAAACTCCTCCAAAAATTATGAAAAATACAAATATCGTTTTAAATAGAGTTTTAAAGATCCATCAAAAATTTAATGTCATTCTAAGTTACCAGTAAATAATAAAAATCAATCACTACACATTACACTACAATATACAACATTGTCGGTCGAGTTACAATTTGACCAACCAATAGACTTAAAGAACATTTAATATTCTGAAATTTTGTAGTAACACACATAATCAAGTTATCCAAGTCATATACTAATTTCAATATATCTGATCTACCTATATAATAATATAAATAATTTACTACACCTTTATATTTATCAAATTTTCCATTCATATACTATTAAAACCCTAATTCTTTTTTTTGGGTCCTCTAAAACCCTAATTCTTGCCGACTAGGGTTTATTATTCTCAAACCCAAATTATTTAAAATGAAAGAACACTTAGAATTTCAATTATATTTAAAATATCATAATTGGGATATTATCATTAATAAGGTCCAAGTGATGATCAGTCAAATTAATCATGTAATCACCATGTAAATCCCAATTTACCAATTAAACTCAGACATGATCATAACAATCTTCCCCATAAAAATAGATTGGTTTTGAAAACATAATTATGCAATAAAAGTACATTCAAGGTTCCTTGTAAATTTATATAATCTTATATTTCACTTAATCTTTTGTTAATATTGACTTGAACATTGAGTCATTTATTTCTCTTCTAATCACGATAAAATTGAAACAAGGCTTCTCAATGACAGCAAAAGGATTTTCTATGTCACGAACAATTATAGGGACTGAGAAAGAGAAATCAACCATTTCCAATCATGTCATACTCTCTTGAGGTGTTTCCTTAGTAATGGCAATCTGATCCAACTGTATCAATTTATACAACTCAATCTATACTATTGTTTTGTATCATAGTTGAGTTATTAAAGAGAGTTCACCTTGTTGTTTTGAAGTTTACTATTGTGTTGCTTGAATAGCAAAGCACTCATATATAAATTTTTTTTACATTCCTTGATATACCTTCAACAAATTATACTTCTAAAAACAAATTCACGTATAACTAAAAGCCATTTGTTTTCTCTGTTCTTTCTTGTTCATTAATTCTTACTTCTTGTTATTTATCATTGTCATTTTGATCCTATAAAATAAACATCTGTAATAATTAATGTATGAGAGGTAAGAATAGATATTCATCATTCTTTCTATCACTGCAAGAATTCATTTCAGATCACACTTTTCTCATGTCACACTTTTCCCATTATTCAAATCACACTACTTACATTTCAAATCTATTCCTTATCCTCCGTTCTTAGTCATTTCCATGTTGTTTATTTATCTTTATCATCTTTTACCTTTAAACCATGTATTACTATCATTGCCAAATTTACTTCTCATATATCTAATCTCATGATCTTGTTTTATAATTTTGTCAGCACTCAAGGTCAAATCACTAGTGACATCCCTTGAACTACTACAACCCTAAATATTCCAACATGTGGTTCCTTATTCGATAACCTTATCTTGTTGTGACATGATTTTAATTACTTAATACAAATTCAAACTTTAGCTCTCTTGAAGTTTACTAAAATCTTCCTTATCTTTATCACTTGATTTTTTTCTCTTATTTGACATTTTTGTTAAGATATTTCCTTTATTTACCTTGTTGGTGGTTCATCATGATGTTATATGTCATTAGTACATTTTAATAGATGTTTCTATCATCATGCTTATTGATCATTTAAAATTCATTCTCTTATCACTTCATCACCATATTACTCTCATCAAAGAAGATATAAAAGAGGAGATGATTTTGAAATTTTGAATTTGATTTTTCTCTAAGTATTCACTTAAAACATTTCTCATATCTAGGATTGATTAGTTATCACCAAGGAGACTTGTTTAATTAGAAATTTCTTACATCTCATAATCTATTTCTCCATCTCTTTATTTTTCCATGTATACTACATTTTAATGTTTTGAAAACCTTTATTTAATATCCATCATTCTCTCCCTTTATGCCACCCTTCCATCCATCATAATTGACTTTTACTTATCTCTTATGACCATGTTGCTCATTCATGTATATGATAATGGTATATTCCATGCCACACATATTTGGTATTATCCTTTTACTATTATAAAGTTGGAATTCTAAATCAATATTTTTCCTACTAGTTTCATCTTATGCTTAATAATACATTACATGTCCTTTGTTTTAAATTTAATGGCTCATGTAGTGTTCAAATATAGTTTCTCTTTTAATAAAGATTTTTGGTTTTGAATATAACTTACCTCTATATGACTTGCTCATTTGTTTAGCTGAACCTTTGTTATTCTTTTAAAAAATAGTTCCATTTCATCAAAAGGAACTTATTGAGTATATCTGATGGGAATTAGGTTGTTAATCTATAGAGACTTTGAATCAAAAGGTAGTAAGGATGAATGCATTAGAGATCAGAATATAATGAAAAATTCCATGCTCTCTATTATATCATATGACTTCTTTCCTAAATCAAGCTCATCATTTCCAACATTTATCTTTGTTTCTTCTAAGTTTGTTACCCTAATCTTATAATTTACATGCTAATCTAGTTCTCTTCACTTTAATTTTTCTGAAAATTATACACTTCTATGTACTTGTTGTATACTTAACTCTTTCCTCTTACTTACTCTTTTTTTGAATTACAAAAATGCATTTTACTCAATTATATTATCCATTCCTCATAATTGATTATGTCTATGTCTACCTTCTACCTAGTTTTCTCTTATATTTCATGTATTTGGTATTTAGAGACTACATGTAATATTGATCATTAACCTTATATCATTTTGTTTTGATTTGTTTCTATTCTATCTCTTTGTTTAACATACCATGCTATCATGAGGCTTTCACAGTTGATCCATCTCTTGTGTCCCTTTAATATTCTTTAACCCCTTTCTTCTTTCCATAACTTTGTTTAAAATTGAATAAAGGCATCAATTAATTATATGATTCTGTTCTCCTTATCCATTCTTTCTTCATCATTTTGTATGCTATATACTTATATGTGTCTTCAATCTATATTCCTTCTTCCTTTATACTCAAATTAGGGTTTATTGTCTGATCCTTGGCCCTTGAACTTAGTTATTAACTATAACCTATTCTTACTTATTCCAGTCTTTCCCTTATATATCAATATCCTGGTGTGTGTACATTCTCATTATAGGTTTACCTCTCCGTAATTTATTTTTAAAGATTATTAATAGGAATCATTAGACCCCAATAAAGCATCCTGTCAACCAGACCAGGCCTATAACATCCCAGGATTTAAAGCCTCAGATAAAATGATCTTAAAAGGAATGATTGGACTACCCATATCACGAAGGTGCACCTCTTTTTCCGGGAGCCCATCACTAAAGAACTCTATAGTTAAGCGTGATCAACTTGGAGTAGTACTAGTATGGGTGACCAGTCGGGAAGTTGATCCGGACTTGCACGTCAGTGTGGATAAAGTGTGCAGTTAAGTCTAGTGGTGGTTTTTGGGGCCAGTCGTCATTCCTGAAACTCTACTAGAGCGTTGGGTAGTGGGTCCGGGTGTTACAAATGGTATCAGAGCCAAATCCCCTCCAGTAGGTGGGGCCCACATGGGCATGTGGCATGCCAGTCTTGAGCCGTGCGGTCCAGGCATGATGGAAAGGGCTGTCCATGGTCGACGTAGCCACCCTTGCGATGGTATTCTGTGATCGGGAGCTGGGTGTCCATGGGCCAGTCTAGGTCTACACTAAAACGGGGAAATATTATGAGGCCATATAGTTGAGCCTTGACGAGGACGCTAAGAGTCTAAGTGGGGGAGATGATTTAAAGCCTCAGATAAAATGATCTTAAAAGGAATGATTGAACTACCCATATCACCAAGGTGCACCTCCTTTTTCGGGATCCCATCACTAAAGAACTCCATAGTTAAGCGTGATCAACTTGGAGTAGTACTAGGATGGGTGACCAGTCGAGAAGTTGATCCTGGCTTGCGCGTCAGTGTGGACAAAGTGCGCAGTTAAGGCTAGTGGTGGTTTGTGGGGCCAGTCCTCATTCCTGAAACTCTACTAGAGTGTTGGGTAGTGGGCCTGGGTGTTACAAGGCCAAACTTGTAGTCTTGAATCCAAGAGTTTATTTAAATCAATCATGATAAATAATACCCACTTAGGGAAAATTTGTTTAAAGATAATTCATGGTCAACTTGATGAAAAAATATAAATGCAAGTAACTTCATAGTATACAACAATCTTAAAGAACCATATATATTTCTCAAAATTAAATTCCCAAATTCATATAGATAAGAGCATTTCTATTCATCTCAAATCATAAAAAAATATAAAATAAAATCTCTATCACATTCTATCCTTATGCTCTTAATCCTTGTTACTTTCTGGTCTTCTAACCTTGATACTTCTAGGGTTTTTCTCTATACCAACCTCCCTCTACATACTTGATAAGGGCACCCAGAGAAGAATAGATGGAGTATCTTGATATTGGTCAACCTAAGTATTAAAATATTGGGCCAGGGTATCTAAATACTCAGACTTCCCAGAGCTATAGCCACTTCATCTCCTAACTGCCACAATTATGACATTGAGTTACTATCAAAATGGTTCTTGACTACTTATCCTAATATCTGATACCAAATTGTTACGTCTACATCTCACAATAACAACTAATCATGAGGTTGGGTCATAAATTTAGGATTTAAACATAATACAAAGATCACTCTTAACATTTTTCCCGTTTCAAACTCTTTTTCTGCTCGCATTCAATCATATACACTAACTTTAAAAAGGGAAATTAAACCTTATTTCCTTAATATGATTTCAATAATTAAAGTGCATGTCTACACATTCATTTCGTTTCTCACACTTCCATGTACATATGACTCGATAATTGGATACATACACTATTAATAAGGAAACAAAGTTACACATCATCATCTTATTTCTTTACAAGGACCTATAGTGATTACCAAATTTTTTTGAAAATATGATACTTATCTCGTGTGGCAGATATACTCTGGTATTGACATTCTTCAATTCACACTGTTTCCCTAAAAATTTGTGAGTAGAGGGGTGAGCCTACTCGCTCAGTGAATGAGTACTTCTAAGAAATAGTTTAAAGCACTTCAATAGTCAAATAGTATGTTCTTGAGCAACTATATTTAAAGTAGAATAGTAACAAACTATAAATAAACTATTCATTTACAAATATATAAATGGAAGGATTTCTTTAGATAACTAGAAGGAGTAAATCAATACATGTACATACTTGATAAATCTCAAAGGGAACTAGACATTCATAAACTTACAGATGGCATGTTACTTTGGATAACTACAAATAGTAAATCAATAAATAAACTATATTTTTATTCATCTTATAATGCCTTGAACCTACATAAAGTGTTCCACAACGTGTGAAAGTATTGTACAAAGCTACAATATGACCCTACAAGAATTAGAGTAGACCAAGGACTTTAAGTCTACTACTAGCTACCTGGTCTGCAATGGGCCTTGCCATGTATGGCCTCGGTGGTTAAAGAGATAACCGGTAAACCTGGACTCCTCCTCTTAACTTAGGTACTCAGGTGGAGAGTCAACATCACTCTATCTAAAACCGTCTAGTCCAGTGGTTCCACAAGGGTTGACTCAGTGAGTAGTATCTAAATCGAGTACCACCTAAATCTCTGATTAATGTTGGATACCCCTAATATTTCAATGAGTCCATCCTTGTTGGGCTTAGACCCATGTACCCCTATGATATGCTCTAGCTACATCATCATGGACTCTACCAATCGATATGTATGTTTCTTCCACTATAGTGTAGACCTCCAAAGGGAATCACTGATGTTTAGGGCATCTAATGTCAATTCACTCTTTAATATTTATTCAACCATCTAATCAATACTTCTTAACTTAACCTTGTATTAAGTAATTTTCATAGTTTTTTTGTAATATGTATTTTACATTGAGCTACTAACCTACTTCACTACTCATGCTGACAAATACTAAAATGATAATAGTTGAATTATTGAAAACCCTATTCTTTAGAGTTTGTTAGCATCATTCACAAATAATATGACATGCATAAAAATTTAATGCATCATACACTTTAACTGGTAAAAATACCACTTCTATCTAGCTCATAAACAACTAAACATGTACATGAACCCTAGAATGAAACTGAACTAGGGTTTCCACACCATTCACGAACATGTCATATATTAATAATAAACTTATCAAATAAACTTCAAATGAATCATTTTTACATACTTCCATTCTATTTATTCACTAACTCCTAAATTATCAGTCGTCTAGGGTTTCACCCTCTTTACTGAGATATCAGTCAAATATTGATAATTTCAATTAATATGGTGTATCTATATTGAATATTTGGATTAAACAATTAAATAATAGACAAGAGGATTCATATTGGGAATGTTCATTACTTAGTCATACTGAAAATTCAGATATTAGCCGGAAACCCTATGTTTCAATATTTTTCTTCTAACTTGTGCAATAATTTTAGGATTTCTATTTTGCATGCTTCGTATATGGTTACATTATGATTTTGTCATCTGAAATTCATTACATCAAGAAATAATTCACTTCTAAATCATCTTGTCAAACCTAGAATTGGAAGGCAAAATTAGGGTTTCTTATCACATATAGATTGAACTGAAGATTATAGTGGGTTCAATCCAATTTAGTACATTTTTTTAGGTGGATGTATCCACTCACAAGGTTTGAACACTTAAAATTTTGTATCTCAAAATATGAAATTATTGAATCTGTATCAAACCTTAAGCAAATCACAATTTTCTTCTTCCTTCCAACTCTAAAACCCTAGGAATGGAGAATTGTAGAGAAAGAATGAAAAGATGGTGATTTAATATCATTTTGAATCAAATCAAAGGAGGGATGGAACCTATACATGTGAGAGAAGAATCACAAAGAAAGGCTATCTAAAGATGACAAACTTACTTGATTTCATAAAATCTAGGAAGAGAAAACCATAGATCGCCATCTTTGCCTCTTATTCCCTCCAAAACCAAACTCTACCTCTCTTCATAGGATTTAGTTTCTATGAAATGAATCGTGAAATACGAAACATCTAGTATGTTAGGTTACTCATATAGAGAAATTTGGAGCTTGGTACAACTGCAAATTAACCCTACTTTACATTTTATTTTCTTTCAGAAGAATTTTTTGTGATAAAATGTTACTAACAACGTTTACTCCATAGGTCAAAACCCCTCAAAAATTATGAAAATATGAATGTTGTTTGGCATATAGTTTAATAGATCCTATAAAAATTCCATG
Organism: Alisma plantago-aquatica; assembly: GCA_963693085.1. Lineage (NCBI taxonomy): Eukaryota > Viridiplantae > Streptophyta > Magnoliopsida > Alismatales > Alismataceae > Alisma > Alisma plantago-aquatica. Next base: position 281,053,236 of record OY856413.1, on the reverse strand, counting down.
TCATTTTGAGTTGCCATTAAATAAATAAAAATCAAACACTACAATGTCATATTGCAGTCTGCAGCATGGTCAGTCGAGTTACGATTTGACCGACCAACAGACTCAATGAAAATCCAAATATTCTGAAATTTTGTACTAACATTCATAATTGAGTTATCAAAATCATATCAAAATCCAAATTACCTATACAATACAAAAATAGTTTATTACACCCTTATTTTTATCAAGTTCTTTATTCACATACTACCAAAACATAATTCAAGCCAACTATTGTTTATACTTCTCAAACCCTAATTATTCAAAATGAAAGAATAGTTTGAGTTTTCATTAGGTTTGAAACATCATATTTGGTCTATCATCATTGATTAGGTTTAAGAGATGATCCACCTAATTAAACATCTAATCACCCAAGAAAACCCTAATTTACTAATTAAGATTATACTGGTCACAACAAAATCAGAGTGGGAACACTTACCATTGGAGGATGTCAAAGATGAACATAAGCCTCTCTAGAAAGTAGGATCGACTACCCATGTGCATAGTACAACTCAAACTACTCCATGTAAAGCACCTGACCCCACATAAAATCTTGACCAACTTGACAAATCCCAAGACCAAGAAGAACCAATCCAGGCATAGGGTCGAAGGGAATGCTCACCAGTCCATTAATGAGCAACGTGCTCACCCATGTATAAGACACTGTTGGAAGGTGACTCAAACTGAACCCAACAAGCAACTTGTGACAACTCCTCAAAGTAGGCCACACACATTGTAGCAGCCTTGCCATATTGAAACATGATGATGATCCTAAATTGGACCTAGGAAATAACAACAAATCATAGTCAGCTAAAGTACACATTCAAGATTCTAGAGTGTTAAAGTTCTCCACATACCTGAGCTAAGTCATCATCTCCAGTTGCCTTCTCCACTACTTATACTACATCCTACTGCTACACCGACCTAGTGATGGTAGGTCGGGAGGGAAATATGCATGTAACCTTCTGGACCACTCAGAGTGACATGTCTATAAAGTTAGAAGTTCTCATATTCCCACAACTTCAAAATAAAGATCAACAACGTTAGTTGTTGTAGATATCTCAAAACAAAACAAAACATGATAGATAATTAAGTACCACAATCAAGCCTACTAATCCTCTACAACCCTTTGTATCCTGAGCCATTTCCCCCCATAGAGAATTTGCCCAAAAGACACCTCCTCAAGCTCGTCAACATGGGGGCATACACACCTCCACCCTAGTCAAAGGAAGGAACCACATCCAGATCAAGAAGGAAGGAGAACCAACGAATTTCTCTCCTATTTCCCGCATTGCTGCTAAATAGGCAACAAATAATCATAATGAATAAAAATACCCTGAACCTCAGGGCATCATAGAAATGGTCAATTGCACCCCTCCTCTCACCTTTGCAAATAATTGTCACTTGAATCCTACTCATCTATTATGGGGTCTTCTTCATGCTAGTCATGAGTTGTCATCTACAAATTCACAACCACGTTGACATAAGATTTTCATAGCAATTTGAATCAGTTCAATCTGACATCAGATGACCAAGAAAACATCAAAACAACAAAAGCAACTGAATCACAAATCAGAATATGAGTTCATGTCATCTTCAACCTCTAGACCACAAAGAATTCCAAGAGACCAAAGTTTGAAGTTCATCACCAAGGGCCAAAATGGTCAAACCAAAGTGAATAAACAAAAACTATACCTCCCTTGAGTTGAATGAAGGTGAACCACACACAAAAACACCATTGAGAGGGGAACTTTGAAGCTCTGCCACTGTCAAAAAAATCTGCCCATTGCACCATCAAAGTGGGCTTACTGAATGTTATGATTCATCATGGAGAGTAGGCAAATCAGTGCAATTTGTCATCTTATTCTCTCTCTCCTCTCTACAGTTGTCATTGTCACTTGCTCAAACCCTTCTTCATGCTGCCGCTACTTGGGTGAAGGAGAAATGAGATGAATGCCCTACCTCCTCCCATTTCCTCTCCTTATAGAAATAAAACTTTTACAAAATTGCAAGAATCTCCCTTGATTTTTAGAAAAGTTTACAAAATCCTTTCAAAAGTCACAATTAAACAAATAAAATACCTAAATTGTAAAAAATAAGGATCTAGATCTTTGATGTAAAGATAAAATTTTCCTATTTTATAGGATAAATAATTCTTTGATAAAACTCTAATCGCTATGGTCATGGATCATGAGCTAAAACTAAATAAACCCTAACTTCATTTCTCAATCTTTCCACGGTCCTGGCTCATGACCTAAATTGAACCAGCTATGAATTCATTTTCTAAACCTTTATAAGGTCTTAGATCATAACCTAAAATTGAAGTAATCATCTTTGATTTTTCAAATCTTTTTATAGTCCAATTCATGACTTAAAACTAGTCCATTACCCTACTTTCATTTTCATTTCCTTTGAAGGTCCTGGATCATGACCCAAAATTGAACTAACTATACTTTTAACCTTCAAATCCTTTGGGTCATGGCTCATTACCTAAAACTAAACCACAAGCATAATCCAATTCTTAAATCTTTTGATAGTCCTAGATCATGACTAAAAGCTGAATTGACCGTGCTTTCAATTCTCAAAATCTTTTGAATCTTGGATCATGACTTATGAACTAAGTGAATTGTCACTCATGTTATGATCTTGAATCACACTTGAATCAAGGGAGAGCCAGAAAGTCAGGGATAATTTCTCATTGAAAATATGGGGAAATGGAAAATAAGCAGTGAAGGAACACGTCCCTGAGGCCACCTTGTTACTATATGAGAATCTAATGGCCAATATCAACTTGTGTTGATGCTTTACCAATGGAACACATAAATAACCAATACAGTAATCGGCCAGAAGGTAACCTTAAATCTGGTTATTTTTCTGACATTAGATCTTTAATCTAAAGTGATCAAATCCCTATCACTGATAGGCAAACTTACTTCATTCCACCTTTTCTAGGGTTCTAGACCTAATGATTAATTGACCCACTCCAAAAAAAAGAACTATAGATGTGTAGGAAGAAGAAAAGATGATATTACTTTCTCAAAGATCTTTTTTGTAGTTAAGAAGTTTCTACAATTTAAAATAATCATTGATTCTTGATCTTAATGACTTCTAATAAACCACAAATCTTATTTTTTTCACATCTATCTTTACTCACTAAGACATGAGTTAGCGAGAGAATCAAACATGTACGGATTTAAGAACTGAAGTAATGTTTGATTCACATTTGCAGTAGATAAACCTAAAATGGCTCAGCAGAACTCTAGGATAATGAATGTTTGGTCGGATATAGGTAAGTGACTCTGTCAAAGGTGACCCTTATTCTCTACAAAAATCATTCATTCCCAATCTACCTTGTTATGAATAGCTATTTCATCAATTCATCCTTAGAGAGAAAAGACATCACCTATGTTTTCCACCCTCCACAAGGTTTGTCAAAACATCCTTGATGACTTCAACTTTTATGGCCTTTTGTGACCAAAAATGGGGGTCAGACTTAGCTCAAGCATGTGGTTCTCACTCTTATCTCGAACCTTGCCATGAAAGGGGCAAACTATTGACAACCTATTTTGGGCACTCAAAAAACCCTCACAATTAATGTTAACTCTATAGCTAATGATGGAGTCTGCTCCCCATTCCACATCCCACCCATTTTCACCGAATTTTACCCAGTTTGGGGATTTCTATGAAGAAATCTTCTTTTCAAACTAAAAGTACAATTTTCTTGTTGATTCTACTCTTTTACAAGCCTTTCTCATGAATTGCCCAGTTGAATTATCCTAAATAAAAAATTCTTTTTCCTCCAGGATATTCAATTTCTTTTTCTATGATAAAATTGAGCGATAGTCCTGAATTATCTCTCTATCTGCAATTTTCCATGATTTTCTCTAGGATATTCCTAAAACTATTGGAAACTAGGAAAAATATTACATCTTGCCACAACCACCTAGTGAATCGCGCCAATGCCCCGCCTTTTCCAAAAGGTTATGTTTAGGTTTCCAAACCCAAATTCCACCATATAAATACCCCTTCCCAAATCCACTACACTTTGGGCCCCTTTTAAAAGTATTGAAGCTATAGAACTACCTCCCTATTATACTTTCCGCATAATTGGTGATCAGAGTATTCTACCTTTGACACTACCTACTCCTGAATCTCCTTTAAGCTATGAAAACAAGAATTTGACTATGCCTCTAACTGCTAATTTGCTTTAATTTCTCTAACTACTCTAAACTATTCATATCATCTTAAAACTACATATTTGATTCATATACATATTCCTTCTTCTCTAATCTTAGAAAAAGATTATGTCTTGCTTACAATTTATATCATCTTATCATCCTCTAGAGCTTCCTATGCATCAACCCAATTTCCCATGAGGATCTCTGCTATGGGAGGTCCTGAGGTGATTAGGACCTCAATATACTTTAAAAACTGAACTCTTAGGGCAATGATGGGAAGGATGCAGACATCTCCAACCCTATAGGCCTGTCTACAATAAAACATATTTTCATCGCTTTTTTGTTTTCTTCTTTAACCAACTTAAAATCACTTCTTTTTCAAAATTGCTTAAAAATGTATTGACACCAATTCAACAGGAAATACGAGTGTGCTAAACCTTACCCACTCGTAAAAAGATCATTGAGCCTTAAGTTTTGGTTTTTTATCTATCTAACTCAGATGCTAGATCAGCTTTTCACTATGGATTCATTATTGTTTTTATCTTGTTTTCACCCATTTTCCATATGAAACGTGGTGGCAACTCTGAACACCTTTTCTTTATTTTCCATGTGACAACCAGATTAAGATTCACTACCAAGGACATATGTCGGAAGAATATTTTTTTGGGAAGGGTGTGACACATACCATGTCATGTGAGGCTAAAGTTATAGTAATGCATGCATTCTACAACCATGGTGAAGTTTTTAACATATGGGCTTCCATGTTAAAAAAATAGTCATTTCACATGCATATGTCTAAAACTAGCAAGATATGAACCTTATTATTCACATCCTATTCCATGCAGTAGAACACACCCCAATGTATTACATTGCAAAACATCATCCTTTGCATGTTCCAGAAGACAAACCTTGTGTGAATAGGACAACCACCTCCTTTGGAAGCCTCTCCAATGCAGAGCAACAAGTTGTGCCTATTGAAATGAGAAAATATTTGTGTTTCTTATTCTTTATCTAAGTTAATAATTATTATGATGGATTTATGTTTCTTGTATTTCTAACATGCAACATCTAGAGAAGCATATGCATTGAATTATTTATTAATTTGTAACCGATACAAATCTCAAGCTAGCATCTTGATTAGGCATCACTGCAAGCATTTGCATATTAATTTATTGTGGTAGATAAACAAAAATATGTAGAAGTTTGTTACATTTTCAAAGTCATTTCTTTATATAAATGTATCATTTATACTTAATATACCCTCACAACAATTCAATATGTATGTTAATCAATTCCCATTGCTTAAATACGATGTAAATTTGACAAACATAACCACTACTATCACATAACTAGGAAAAAGATTGACTAGAAAATTTTACTCAGAATGTTGAAGTCTCAATAGTTTTTGTGAGAGGATGGTGGGCCAAGATAAATTTGTTTGTCTATTATCGTTTCTTCAAAACCAAAAGCTTTCTAATATTCAAACATGATAAACAAATGTATAAAGTGACCAAGAGGACAACCCAATCATATCTATATCAATATATACATATGATCTCTTTGAGAAATTGTTATATATGAATAACCTTTAACCACTTTCTTGATTTTCATGACAAAGTGTATGATTGCCTTTTTTTTTCTTTCTATGTTCACATAAAAATTAACCAATTTGAAATATAATGTTAATGATCTAACCACCTAGTCAAAAGATCAGAAGGTTTAGTGTATGTTGTGCAAGTATCAGTTTATCTATTCTAAGAAGATATCTACTTTGCATTTTAACCCACATGTAGCTTACATGGTGATAGCAAAAATGATGTTTAGTCATATAAAACCTTTAATTTTAAATTAACCATTCTAGAGTGGAACAAGTTCATCCCTTGAGTTAAACTAAATAGTTAACTAAAATTCTTCAATTATGTAATAAAAACAAAAAATCAAACTGTGTTATGTAATGTGCTTGTACAAAATTCTAATAAAGTTTATAAAAATTGTTAATTTATGGATATATAAAATATCATCATCATATGATTCGATGTAATAAATATAAAATGATATTAGAAGTTCCGAATAAGATGACCTATTGGTTTCTTAATGCATACACCAATATCCGCTCTCTATGGAACACCATGACCTACATCTCCCTCTCTACATCCCTCATCATCTATAGGGATGGTACATCAACCCGATTTTGTCATCACTACCCATCCTCCCACCACCCCACTTGTCCCTCTCCAATCCCTTCCCTCTCTCCTAGCTTTGTGATCTTGTTGCCCTCACCGACAGTTTCTCTACAACCTCTGGTCAAGATCTAGATGGACGAATAGTAGGACATGTAAGAGAGGTAAGCTCATTCCTACTCATGCCTCAATTTTTATTGTTCCTTCTACCATTGCCTGTTTTCTTAGTTTCATCATAAAAACCCTAGAACCTTGTTATGTCACCCAAATTGCTTTAAATGTGGGGTTTCCCAAAAAAGGAGGTGTGAACCACCCCATATCCCCCAATTCCTCATTGGAAAATAACATCTGACTCAACCTTTGATATAACCTATTGACACTTCACTCCCCAACATTGTTGAAGGCTTCCTCACAATACCTACTATCTTACAAGAGTAGCTCCTACAACATTTTTGCCCCCCATTTATCGAACCAAATTGTTCCTCCCCATGGATCACTAGGCCCCTAGCTTCCCCAACCCAATACCTTCTATATGAAATTGTTTTAATAATGGCTTCTCAAGTGTGCATTCATCTTTCCTTACATATAGTTTAGTGTGGTCTGAAAACCAAAATTGGGATGGCTTGCCCACTCCTTCAAGAGAATAACCTATCTAATCTTTATTGAGTTGATAAAGACATCCATTTTACCTACAATATTCATTGGACTTACTTGACGTGATCTTTTTGTATAAAAAATGATCACTTCCCCATCTTCTGATCGGTTGCTTCTAATCAAATGGACCTCAATGCCCATGACAAAATAGGTAACATATTCCAACCTCCTATATACTTGCATTACATCAACCCCTTATCACTCGCCAACCAACACATGGAGTATTAGAGTGATTAATTTGAAGGGGAACGTGTTTCTAACACACCTAACTTGATGATGAATATGATTTCATCATTTTGCATCATGTCTATTATCATGGTGTTGCCTAGTTTTCCATTCCACATCACTAAATGCTCCTCCAACTATTTAACATGTGCATGTTCATGCAACTATGTTTCCTACCTCTGAGCCACATGAACGTGTGGATTCAAATTATGGTGCAAAAGTAGTGGAGATGTGTCCATCATAATATCAAGGAGAAATTAGATTCTACAATTGAGGATGCACCCACTACCTTGCTTCAAAGTATCAAGACATCCAGTTCAAAGGTTTCCACCCCCACACAAAGTTTAACATAATTTTATTTTTTAGAGTTAGTTCCAGATTTATTATATTCATTCCTCATCTTCTTTGATGATCTAAAACCCAAAAAACAAAAGGCTAACTTTTTGGTATACTAAAAAAATAAGGCATTTGAAATCTATTAAACCATCATGATCATGGTGTTGATTCCAATGTGGTGTTCTTGGTCATAATTCATATGGTTTATAAAGGATTTATTTTTGCTTCATATGCAATAGAAATTGTCATCCATTTTTAGTTGACCACATTGACATGAAAATAATATTTTAAATCATATTATTCAACAAAGGATAGCCAATTCATTATATAAACATCTTCTGAAAAACCAAAATAAAATACCCTCCCTAGATACATACTCTCCCCTTCACAACTCATTTACCCCTTAAGCCATATTTTAATCATAATACATAACAAACGTCCTTTGATTATTCTTTTGCTTCTCATGATGGCAACTCCTACCCATTATTCCTATGATACTCCACGTCTCTGACTCGGTCTCTCAGTATTCGGTATAGTAGACATATCTTAGTTGTCCTCACTTTTCCCTCCCCTTCTTCCCTACTAATTCAAGTGTACTTCCATGAACGCTCCTCTTCAACCTTTTTCCAAACCCCAACACTCAATATATGTGACTTATCTTCCCTCTACACTGACTCAACATCTTACCCTTTTTCTGACTATCAAACCACGCCATGCCCCACAACATCCCAAACCAACCACTCACAATTCTCTAAACAATATCTTCAGTAACTACACCATTCTTTCCACCCAAAACCTACCATTATATCTCACACCTACTTCTAATTTATATTCAAACACCCTCTTCTAAACTATATACACATATGTATATAACCCTATCATTGATTGACAAGACTAGCCCATTATTGTTTAAAACTATATTGCCTTTCTTTTCTCCATGGACCATTGCACTGATCCCCTCCCCCACAAGTCATACAATATGCTCCAATCCCCCTGATCTTGGTATTGAGAATGATGGCATCCACCTCAACTTTCCCCGTTCCAGTCTCCAACATGCTCATATTCTTAAGAGTCATATTATAGTGGTTTGAGTGGGTATCAATGCTCCATCATGACCTTTCCCTATCATGACAATACATAACTCATCAATTCTTTACTAACAAACACCAAAATAGCTCGACCTAAACCCATTTCTAACATTGATCTATCTTCTATTATCCACTCTCCACCTGACATTAACAAGCTTGAAGGCTTCTCTTTCCTCATGGATGCCAACATTCATATAGTTGAAGCCCTCATCCTCCATAGGGACACTTATGACTACTCAACTTAATGTGCATTCTCTTATGATCATTTCTATAGTATTGATGATAATTCCTTTTCGCCCTAAATTTGTTGTCACTATGAATGCTAGGAATGTATAAACATAGTGATTTAGTCAATTACCATAAGGTCTCAATATAAATTGATTAGTTAGGTCATTAGCAAAATTTAGTTTTTCAAATTCACCACTTAATATGATTTAATTTTAGATTAGGACTCTAGAATGTTCCTAATTTTAGATGATAAGGATAGATATTGAAACTCAAATTATTGCCTCCTGAATGCTAAACATGATAATAATTACATAAAATTGGTGGTGTTATCCCCAAGTTGATAAATAAATCATCAAACACCTCCAAAAGGGAACATTAATGAATAATTGAGATCCACATACATAAAACAACTTGTACATCAATTTCATGTCAATTGGACTTCAATTACCCCTTTAAGGGAATAGGAGACGAGAAAAGTTCAAAAATGACATAAATTAGTGAGTATCCATTTAATTGATTTTGATTTTGTATAGTTGTGAGTAAATCTTATGTATATACATGTCATGCGGCCTTACTATTTTCTTTTCTTGTTTGGGTCCAACAATCTGACAATTATGCTTGGTCCTTTTAGTTGTACCTAACTAATCAATCAGTGGTTATGTCATCATCTACCCGTGGATGGAAAAGGGAAATGGGAAACAAAGTATGCCCTGATTCCCTCTTTCTTATCTCCCTCTCACCTTGATCTTATTTTTGTAGTATATCTTTAAATTTTTAAGGAATCATGACAATTAGTTCTATAACTAACTTAGGACCTACAAACAAGTATATTATAAGCCTCCTTTTCCCTCTGCCTAGTTTCTCCACTCTTTTAAGTAGAGTTTTTGGGGGTAAATCCCACATATGACATCCAATCATTGATCATATTCAAGCCCCAAACATCACATAAACAACCAATTTTTACTTGTTCACTTTTTAGACACCTAACCAACTCCACCTTCATTCCATGATTCCCAATTTGGATAATGAATGTACGCACCTTGGTACGCCATTTTCTCACATTTACACAATCATGGAGTCCTTGAGAAGCTCTTCCTAGATTAGTTTTACATTTCCTAGTGCTCTAGTGTTCCTACCAACCCATGATTTGACTCTTTATGGAAATCCTCCTATGGGGCAATGTGGAGCTGCTTGAACCATGGAAATAAGTCATTGTGTTTTATGGAGTCCCCTGGCGCTTTTCCAGATCATCAAACTAAGATATCTTGTAGTATGTCCTTCCCAATTTTTCTCTCCTCTTGTACATTATGGTTGTTGGGGTTGCTTTTGGTTGAGATAAGGAGTTTTCTAACCATATTGGGTTCCTTGTATTTCTTAATATGATGTGTGGTATTCTATGTGTTGTTTGGTGTTTTAGTCGTCATTTTCAAGGATCTTGGTCCCTCCTACTTATGTGATTCATGGTAGTAGGTTGTGCATGAATCTCTGACCACCTCCGGACCTACATAAAGGGTCACTAAGGTTAGAGGGACACATATAAATCAAACGTGTAGTTCATTTGTTGAGTTTTTTTACAATACCTAGGAATTGAAATTCATGATATATGCTATTATGTATTAATGTTCTTCATGAACAATAGGTGAGCGATCAAGAGTGTGTTTTCCCCCTCTGTGTCCTTTTCCATGTTTATGTTTGTCTCACAAGACATGGGTATTATTATCACTTTACCTCCAAGTTGATGTTTAGTGCATGACATTTTGATTCCATGGTTGTACCTTTTTCACCTCATCAAGTATTATGGTTGAATATTTGATGTGAGGGCAATTTGGTGTTTTTTCTCGATTTGTCTAATAATGAATTTAGAAGTTACAAATATCTTAGAAATTCATAACAATTAATTGGAACATCAAAAAATATAATTAAATATGTTTTGTAATCTTAGAATTATAAGATGTTTAGATAGATTTCATGACCTAAAATAGGAGTTCTATTTAGTTGATATCTAGGGTTTTCATGTTTATTTTATTTCAACCCTGTCGTGTAAGCATATTCTTGGGTCATTTGAGACCTTAGACATTGGATTAGGTTATGACATGTATATTTAGTTCATTGGGTATGTGCATCTCCCTATTTTATTTCAGGATTATGATGACTAGTCCTTAATTTCCTAAATGAGGTATTAATTTGCATTCTTTTCATGGAATATTATTGGGAAACCCTTAAATCATAACTTGTTAGTATCTTACATCTTTGTAATTACTTAAATTAATGTAGTCCTTATTTATGGATCCTTAACCACAATGGCTATGCTATGGATGTTCTCTTCCTTGTGAAATGACTTGAAAAATATTAAATTGTATATCTTGACTTCACTATATGCATGTGTTAATTAAACTAATATTAATAGGGTGTGTTGTTTCCACCCACATAAACACATGGGCATGGTACTCGAGCGCAAGGTGTGCTATTACCAACCACATACATATATGAGTGTGCTAATTTTTCACAAGGTGTGCTACTTCCACCAAACTTTAAAATATAATATGCATGCAGAATTATAATTGTTCTGATTTGTGGAATCACTTAAATGATAAGAAACTTCATATTCATTGCTTATCTACTATATAACAAATGCATCATTATCTTGTAATATTTTCTCTGTACTTACTTCTTATTATTTATAGCCTCTCCTTGAGTAGGGACAACCTTTTTATTTGCTATTAATAATTTTAGTGCACAAGTAATGTTTTCATGCACACATACTTATTATGTTGATGCATTCTTTTATTTTGTCTTACCCTTTTAAGTTTTATTATCAAACCACCCATGTATACATGATTAGAAAGGATGTTTTGACATGAGCTTACTCCATGACTTGAGACTTCAGGGATAACTTGAGATTTCCAAGTTGCCCTTTTCAATATATGTTGTACAACTATAGATTGAAATGTCCCCTTTATTAATACCACCCCTTTAGTGAGGAACAATGTATGTAATACTTAATGATAATGTAATAGATCGATTTTCAATTCTTATAATCATTTTTCTTTTGTATATCATGCTTTGATAATTGGATAAAATATCTCTATTCCTTAATATAATTTGAGTATGTTTGGAATGTGATGTGCTTTGTTCCTCAATTAGTAATGAGTGGATCCCATCTCAAATCCCACCCATTACAAGTATAATATTAGAGACTAAAAATCAAAATTAAACTGACTATTTCAAGTTATCATCCGTTGTTCATATTCATATGACTTGTGTAAGCTACTTGAATAGAATTAGCTAGGCTAAACCCTCAGTTATACTGTAACCATCTCTTTTGTTCTATTACAAGTGTACTCTCATCTAGATCCTCCTTGAGATTGACCATGTTTAGATAATATCATTTGAACCTAGTATATGACTCAGATACTCCCTTTGCTAAATAATGATCTGAATGAGTCCCTTAATGGTTAGGTAGGTGTCACAGAACCATTTATTACCATAAATCTTCACTCCTAATGGATACATAGTCAAAAGTGAATGGACCTAGGCGTCCATCCCTAGAATGGCACATAGTTCCACACAAGAAATGTATATGAAAAAGTCAATAACAAGAAAAAGAGATAACAAGATATTTTTATGGAGATTCTTAAGTTGTTTGGTTACTCTATGGCTTCTTGGTGTCCTCTCTTCTGCAAGGATGAGAATAGTGGGTTTCATCTATTCTTTAAATTCCCATTTTCTACACATATTGGAAGTTTTTTAACTCAGAAGTTCAACATTGGTTGGTCAGAGAATAAGATGAAGCTTTTTCAATTGATAGGGAAAGCCAAATTACTGCTTGCTTTACTTTATACAATATCTAGCTTGAAAGGAATAGAAGGATCTTCCTTAATAATAGTAGGAGAGTCCAAGATTTTTGGGACATTATTCTCCATGATTTGAAGAATATGTATAGTTATCTTGTATAGTTGTTTTTTGTACAGTTTTCTTTTGTCATACTTGTACATTATCTTCTCATAAAAAGCAATAAAAAGGGAGAGGCATGCTGGGTTCACAAAAAAAAAGATATTTTCATGGAGAAAAGAGATATGTACCCATTTTTATTTTCAAGTTATCCCTTCTGTGTTTCATTTTAAAGCTTAGAGTCTTGAGTGCAGCGGATATCCATCTAGAAACTAAAAATTTGATAAACAACATATATTAATGTTAAAGCATTAAGTACACTATTAAAAGACATTTAAGCATAGTTTAAGAGGTTGCTTGTATAGAAACATCATAGAAACAAGAATTAGAACCAATGTGAGTAAACTTAATGGATTTTTTTATAGAAAGCATGTTTTAGGTTTCTTTATCCATTATATCAACATACTATAATCAAAGATCAAGTAATATTCATAGATCAAACAAGTAACTAACTAGCCAAGCTTTCATACGAGCATACATACAAACAAGCCAATATTATACTAGGGTCAAGAGATTAATCACACCTTATGAGTAATGAAATATTCAAAATTCATGAGTACGTATCTAGAGAAGGCCCAACCCAAAGAGGACCTTAAAAATGGTCCTCTCGGACCGTTGGATCCCAATATGATGATTGGAAAGAGTGGGCTTTGGGGGACTACTTATGTTCTTGGGCTCAAGGCAAGCAGTCTGTGTGATGTGGCCCAATGGGCATTGATCCAACTCCAGCCAACGTCCTCCTACTACTGTTCACCACTCATAGGATGTTGACCCATCATCACTAGTCTCCATCCACACCCTACTAACCCTTCCCCACCTGCATGAAGATCAAGAAGTGACGGTCAACAGTGTGACAGTGCCGGAGCATGAAGGTGTATGAAGAGAGAGCATGTTGGGGGCCAGTAAGGCAGTCATCTACCTACACCATGGCTGTGTAGTTCCACATAACAAGTTAGATCTCACCAAGGAAGGCTAAAGCTTTATCACCCAAACTAGGCATAGTGGCGGTGCCAACTAGAGAAGGGAGGAAGGGGGAGGTGATTGTGTTGTTAGGGTTCGTGATAGAGCAAGAAAAGAGATGGAAAAGGAAGTGGAAGAAGCTTTATAGGTAGGAAGGGGACCAATTGGTGTCAGATTATGGGACAATGGGGAGTTGGTAGGGTGAAGCAGCACATGCGCAGGGTAGGGTATAGAGGAAGAAGAAACAACCATGGTTGTTGGATCAGGGCTTAGATCTGAGGCCAAAAGATCCCAGGATCATATTTTGTGTTTCATGATATCCATGCTTGTGATTGGTCCACATGACTTGAGTGTATTTCCAATGGAAGGGGGGGGGAGATAAATGGGCTGTGTACCCAGAGTTTCAGCCCAAATAGGGACAAAAACCTATAGATTCAAATAAAACACATGTAATTTGACACAAACTCCATTTGTCCATAACTTGGGCTCTGGATCTCCGATGAAGGAAATTTTTGTGCCATTGGTTTCACAATTGAATCATCTACAACATGATACATATTAGACAATAAGTTGAGGACATCCATTTCAAATGAATTTGGAAGATAATGACATATTACGGAGTTTAAACTTAGTCTAAAAGCAAATTGAGTGTCACCATAAGACACATGTACATAAGATGATTCAAATAAGCATCGAGGCATATTAATCATAAAATTAAATTCAAGTGAGAGACTTGAGAAAGGATGAAATGCATAGTACATGTATAAGTATAGAGAGAAATTCCAAGTAGAACTTGCCATCGAGATAGAGTGGTGCTACATAGATTTTCCTAAACCCACCGATTTTGAGATTAGATATTCTTTTCTATGCATTTTAGATTCTTCACTAGATAGGGCCAGTTGAAGAATTATAGGAGGTATCTAGTAAAGACTCTCACAAGTAAATCTAGGTCATATCCACAAAGCAAGTTTGACACTTAGGGTATTTCTTATGTCACATGGAGACATGCTTACCTTGATGAACCAAGTGATGAGTATGGATACTCTAATGGTCCCTTACGGTTATAGAGACAAAGATAAAGTAAAGTATCCAAATTAAGAAACTCTAATGTCTAGCTTATGATGATTCAATGACCATGTAACTATCCAATGTCTAATGATGAGGTTTTTATCCTACATGGATAAGTAAAAATCAGGATGAACTAATAAACAATGAAGGTTCTACCCTATAGGGATCTAGTAGAAGTTGACATTGTGTTGTAGGAAATATCATTCCCCTATTCGATGTTACAATATAGATATGCTATTGATATTCCCTATTAGATTACTCAAGAATTAGACTTTCCTGGTGGAATGAAGTAATGGTTAAATACTATTAGAAAGTTGTTGACTTGTTCTCGTATTTATTTTAAAGCCAATTTTCATATTATTATCACAACATTTTTGTGATAAAGCTTGTTTTATCTATTAAGTACATGTATAAAAGGGATCTTTTTTGGATTTTATAGATGAATTGTAAACCAAGTCACCATAGTATGAAGTTTAAGTGGTAGATAATCCCTTCATACAAAAAACCCCAAGTTAGTTAAATCAACCCTAAAATCATAGACCTAATTACAGAGCAATGGTAAGACTAAGTTTTGGATATATATGGGTCAGGCTTCGAATCCCACAATCTATCTTAGACTACAATATTAGGGTTTGAGGTTATCAAACTAGCTAAAACAAAACTCACCCAAAATTCTTTTTATATGGTAAGACAAATAGATGAAGTTCTTTCCACATATAAATCCACCTCAACAATTCATATTAATCAATTGATAGTTGCAAACATTCAATACATGAATCATATACTTACACCTATTCTATAAGAAAATGCATTACATTGCTCATTCACTTGACTAGTACGTCTCTTTATTCCTACACTAAAGGACCTAGAGTAGACACATACCAAGATTGAATAATTCTACCTTAAAACACTAGTAACATCCTTATGTGACATGACTCATCTAAAATATGTTTCTATCTCCATATCAACAGTGTTACCTAAACATATTACAGTAGAGTGTGTGAGCTACTATCCAATTAATGGAAATTTAGCAAAGTAAACTAGGAATTAGATATCATTTATTAAGTGGATTGAAAAATAAATAAATAATAAAGTTATTAAATGATGAACTAAATGAATATATTGTGAAATTCATCATCATACAAAAATATTGAGAATAAGTAAATAATACATTTTAAAGTCTAATTACGTAATACAAATAACCAAATATTAAATTCTTGAGTATGACTTCTTAATCTCTTAGTTGTCTTATTAATGCTCTAAACCCCACATGAAGTGTAGAACAACATGTGAAAGAATCACACCAAGCTATGATCTCACCTTAAAATACTTGGAGTGGACCTGGGATTCTTTGTCTACTAACTATCTTCCTGATCTACACCAAGTATCACCAAATCTAGCCTTAGTGGTTATACCATCTAGTTGGATAATATGGACTCCTCTAAACTTGGGTGCTCATACAGAGAGTCAAAACCATGTGTCCAAAATTATCTATAGCATTGGTTCCGCAAGGGCTGGATCACTGAATAGTAATTGGTTTGGGTATCATCGAGATCTTTGATAAATGTTTGATACTACTGGGTATCACCAAAGTCTCTGATAAATGTTATATATATCCTAATTTTATTCAAGAGGTTGTCCATCTGGTCTTAACCACTCATGCCCTACTGGCATGCTCTGGCTTCCACTACTTGACACTATCAATACATAATATGTTTCCTCCATTGTGATGCAAACATACACAAGGAAATGATGATTTTCATAGCATCTAAAAGTCTAATTGAATCTTTATTTTTACTAATCAATGGTATACTGAGATTTTCTTAGCTTTATTGCATAAATAAATCATTCCTTTTTTTTCTATATCTTGCACTATATTTCACTAATAAAATAATATTGAACAATTATATGTATTTCTAGTGCTATAAAAAGTAAGACAACTGAATTCAAGATTCTTGACACTATATTTCATTTGAACAAAAAAACCTAAACATATATAAATATACTAAAATAATATGTGCTATAATGAAACTATTGAGCTTTCATACTAAATATTGTTGATTTGATCTAACTGCCATATTCCCCCTAGACAGTAGAGCGCATAAACAACTATGTATTGGGAAGGAATGTTTCAAGGCATATACCTCATCCTAGAGAAAATCCAACGACTATCTTGCAGCAACCTGCTTCTTTTACAAGCAGCACCTAGACAACTATCGACGTCGGCCTCCTGGTGTAGCACCATGGATGGTGGTTCACGACGTCCTCCTAGCGTGTAGAAAAGGCCTCTTCACCTTTGTGTAGTCCACACGAACCACTGGGAACTCATTTCACTCTTTTGGAATGGACAATAAGGAGTTGTCCCTTTGAACACCAACGTGCTAGCATTGAATTGCTTTCCCTTGTTGTCTCTCCCTTTGACAGGTAAGACTTTCTTGGGTTCTCACATTACCACAACTATGAGAAGACAAAAATTGTCAGAGCTTATTGTCATGTCTTATGGAATCCTAGATTGTCCCCCTTTTATATAGGATGGCTAGGTTCAGGGTTTTTAGATCATCTAAAGAGATGGATTTTCATGAATTTTCTGGAACCTACATAACATGAACCTATCAGTTCATTTTTGAACCGATCAGTTCACACATGAGATGATCATTTTAACACTTAAACCGGTCGATTCACTATGCTTCCTATTCACAATCAAATTGGATTTTAATATGATGACTAATTCATAATATGACATCAACATGAATCCTTGATCTAATCATATTGATCATCCAACTGATCAGTTCACAACCTGAATCAAACATTTTGTACATCTGAACTATTTTTTTTTATTCCAACTGTCCCCATCTATTTAAATAATAAAGCGGTGAGGAACAGTCTTCGGGTCAACCAGAAAGTTACATAGCCATGTTTTCCCATTGGATCCCCCCAAGCCTGAATTTTCTAGATTGTGGGCTACAACATTCATCTCTCTTCTTACGAAAGTAAAGGAGACAAAAGAAAACCTATCAACTAGCGTATCAATCTCTTTGAACAGCTCCATGAGCGGGCTCAAACCCCTCTTTCCATAGTTCAGTAGGTCACACACACCTTTGGCATCCATTTCCATGACCATCATTTTCACCTTAAGTCTGATAGCCATCTGCAGATAGAAGTGAACCCCTAAAAGCTTCAGCAATAAACACATCCCATTCACCAGTGATGGTTTTTGCAGCCATGGCCACTGTACGGCCACCAGCAACACGCACGACTGAGCCCAGACTGATCACCCCGGGCCCCAAAAAGCCTACATCGGTGTTGTCTCTAAAGACTGGCTGATTAGAAACACAACTGCTGAAGACGGGTTTGACAATTCTAGTGTTGACAACCCTTATGCTTCTATGAAACAACATATAGTCATTAGCCCATTTCCAAATCCCATGGCTACGGATCTGTTGGGGGTGTCCTTTCGAGGCTAAAAAATATTTGGTTCTTGTTCAGCCAGGCCGCCAAGCAAGAACTAGAAAGCAAGGTAATGTCATCCTCTGAGCAGGTTGAGAGCATCCACTGGATAAGGTTTGGCAGAGCATCCCCCAGACTGTTAGTGATTAAACTCTGTTTCTGTCCTGTATCCCAGAAAGCCGCCGCACAGTGACAGTGAAGAACCACATGAATGGGGGTTTCAACCTCACTATGATATATCTCACATAAGTTACACTCTCTGACGTGCCTGGAAGCAAGGTAGCTGTTAGCAGGTAAGAAATTTTGGCTACACCTCCAGAGGAAAAACTTCAGCTTCAGAGGTAACTTTGCGTTCCACAACTTTGACCAGGGAAAAGCATTGTCAATATTCCAATCCTCCTGATGACCATTCAGTCCAAGCCAATACGCAGATCGGACAGTAAAGATCCCATCTCTAATAGGGTATTAATACCACTTGTCACCCCCTCTCTGTGTAATGGGGATGGACTGAATAACTTTACTGTCAGCCTCATTGAAGAGCCTCTTGATGAGTTCTCCTTTCCACGACTGTGTTCTACTGTCAATCAACTCCTTGACCAAGGAGGGAATGTGTTGTGGGGGATTTTCTTTAAGAACACCAACACCCCTCTTATTGGGGACCCAAGCTTTAGACCATATGTCCAGTGTTGAAGTACAGTTGACCTGAGCTCTCACACCTTCTAGCAATAGGGATTTTGCCCCCCAAATTGACCTCCATGTATAACTGGGATCAAAACCTCTGCTCGCATCCGGGATATTGGATCTTCTAAAATATCTCGACCCGATCACTTTTGCAGTAACCCATTCTGGCTTTTCAATCATTCTCCAAGTTTGTTTGGCTAGTAACGCCTGATTGAAAACCCCCAGATCTCTGAACCCCATTCCTCCACTTCTTTTTGGTTGACACAACCTTTCCCAACTTGCCCAGTGCATTTTCTTTCTCCCCTCCTTATCACCCCTCCAGAAATTCTTAATCATTCTAGTTATGTCATCTATGATACCCTCAGGAATATGGAAAATGCTCATCATATAAGTAGGAATAGATTGTATCACTGCTTTAACTAAAACTTCTTTTCCCGCTTGGCTGAGAAGTTTCTCTTTCCACCCACTAAGCTTCTTGCCAATCCTGTCCTTGAGTTCGCCAAAAATCTATCTTTTAGATCTACCTATAATAGTAGGAAGGCCAAGATATTTCTGGTGTGATTCGACCTACCTCACTTTGAGCTCTTATAGTATCATTTCCCTGCTCTCTTCACTAACATTGCGACTGAAGGTAATCTCTATCTTGTTGAAATTGATTTTCTGACCCGAAGCCTTCTTGTAATAGCACATTATCTTGGCTACATGCTTGGCTTCTTAGAGATTTTCTATAGTAAAAAGTATACTGTCGTCGGCGAAGAAGAGATGAGTTATGCACGGTCTGCCTCTACATGCCTTAGTACCATTAATGAGCCCATCTACAACAGCTTTTGTAATAAGAGTGGAAAAATCCTCTACACAAAATAGGAAAAGATAAGGGGAGATGGGGTCTCCTTGGCGGAGCCCCCTCTGTGGGACCACATGCCCTCTTTTGCTTCCGTTTATAATAAAAGAAAAAGACACAGAATTGATACAATTTTTGACTTTGCTACACCATATATTGCCGAATCCCATCTTTTTCATAACAAAAAGAAGGTCCTAAGTTACATAGGTAGTGAATGTCCATAACCAATTTATGACATCACAAGCAATGAGTGGTATCCAGAAACACATGATTACTACCTATGTATTTGGAAAGTTGGAGAACAACTTCAACCCGCAATCTATGATTAGTGTTACAATGATCGTATAGTTTGTTTGTCTCTAATATTCAGATTGAATTCAAGGCATGAAATCGTCATCCTCTTCAACATTCAATCCATGTTCATTGAGCTAAAGTAGGTTGTGTGAGATGCATGTGAGCTCACACATCAAATATTGATTCACATGAGTATGGCCATACATTTCTCAGACTCAATTATCAAGTAGCCAGGATAATAACTCCAGTAGGAGGGACAAATACCATCTACATCACTCACAGTCATTCCCCATGTGTCACAATGTATCCGAGCCTAACCTTTATGGAAACCCTTTTTCAAGGTGAATTTAGATGATGTCAAAGTACATTTAGTGACATGTGACTGAGTGCAATAATTTCAGGTCTAAGAACTACAATCACCACCATCACTATGAGAACTGATTCTAACTACCATTCAATGGTTTCCATGTATCACTCTCACAGTTGTTCTATATGATACATTGTTCTCTAACGTGTATCTATTTTCTTGGTTTGATATCACATATTGTGAGTAATGAGATTCTATCATCAACCAACACACACTCTAGTCTTATGTATTATTGTCATCTATTTTGCTTCCACTGTAATATCAGACTAGGGACATAACAAGAATGTATGTACTCTTATCATTCGTATGATCACACTGTTGAGGACCTCAACTAAAAGACATATGTCATCGAGTAACATCATTATCTAGACATATACTATGTTTGTTTCATCATCTCATGATTGAGACAAACATAATCTACATAATTACCTTTATAATAGTAAAATCAAGTATATGATGCCCCTTTACAATCATCATATGATTAGCTCTCTAGGCATACATACTAATAGACTCTCACTTGCACTTAGAGCTAATCACCCATGAATCTTGTTCCAAGTGGTCTTTAACATGTCCATCATGTTTATCGAAGCACTTTTATAGCAAGTTAGCAACATTTACTTCTAGTCAGTATTTTGCAAGTTTTCACATCTCCTCGATGTACGACCTCTCGTATGAAATGGAAGTGATGTAGTATGCTATCTGAGACTCCTTGCCTATCTAGTAGATCCATTATTGTCGTACTATTTCTACTATGCCATCAATGGTTGTAACTTCCCACAACTTCATCTACATGAACTTCTTGATCCATATAGTATCCTTTGTTGTATTCATAACACCAAGGTAATCAGCTTCTATTGTAAGTTTAGCAATCATCTTTTGCTCACTTTTCCATCTTATTGTTCTATTTTAAGATCAAATACAAATTCAGATTGTGATCTACTCTGTCATTTTGGAAGCTTCCATCAGTGTAACTCTTTACACCCAACTTTTCCTTATTACCATTTAAAATAAGGAACTAATACTTAGTTCTTCTCAAGTACTCAAGGATGTTCTTTATGGTACTCTAGTGACTTCCACTAGGATATAATAGATATCTGCACTTCATGTTCAATACATACACAACTACAGGATGAGTACATAACATTACTTAGATGATAGATCCAAATGTGAATGCATATGGCATCTTACTCATGTTTTCCCATTCTTCACAAGAATTGGAACAATGGCCTCTTAAGAGACGAATCCCATGGAGCATGGACTTTTCTCTCGTTCATTCTTGCATGATGAACCCCTTCAACATCTTGCCAATGTATGTGTTCTTACTTAGGTCAAGAAGCTGTCTAGATCTATCTCCATAGATCTTGATTCCTAATATATATGATGCTTTGCTTAAGTCCTTCATAGAGAATGTATTTCCTAGCCATGTCTTTACCATCTGTAAAATAGGGATGTCCTTCTCCATCAATAGTATATCATCTACATACAATATGAGGAATACAATCATGCTCCCACTAACCTTCTTGTACACATAAGGTTCATCTTCATTTTGACTAAAGCCAAAGTCTTTGAGTATTTCATCAAATCAAAGATTTCAACTCCAAAATTCTTGCTTCAATCCATAAATTGACCTTTGTATCTTAAAGAATTTATTTGCATCCTTTGGATTTATAAAACCCTCTGGTTGTTTCATGCACACATCCTCAAGCAAATTCCTATTGAGGAATATAGTTTTAACATCCATTTGCCAAATCTCATAGTCATGATAAGATGTATTGGCAAGCATGATCCAAATGGACTTAGCCATGGAAATTGGAGAAAAGGTTTCATCATATTCAACACCTTGAACTTGTTTGAAACCCTTTGTAACCAACCTGGAATAGGATTTAGTATTCAACACCTTGAACTTAGGACCTATAGGGTCACACACATAGGATTTACATGGAATAGGAGTTTACTCATGAATGTGGGTTAAACTTGATTACTAAACAATCATATATTCAATTCAAACAAGATCGATTTTCAAAAATCTAAAATGATCAATTCATCTAGTGAACCACCTACTTCCACAATAAAGCTAACCAAAGGAAAAGAAGGAACCATATCCATGGGTTGGTGGATAGTAACGGTGTAATGAAAAGAAATGTGGAGGAGATGGAGAAGGTTATAACATACTACTATAATGAGTTGTTCACATCTCAAGGGATGGTGGATCCTGAGATAGCCACAGAGGGTATTACCATTGTGGTCAGTGATGAGATGAATGTTTCTCTTGAAGCCGAGCCAGTGGATGAAGAGATTAAAAATGCTATTTTCAGTATGCACCCTAATAAAACCCCGGTACCCGACGGTTTTCATGTGAGTTTCTTCCAAAAATCACTGGCATATTGTGGGAAAAGACATAGCGTCTTACATCAAGAGGTGGTGGAAGGGGGAGTAGAGTATTAACTGTATGAACCAAACGAATATTGTGTTGATATCGAAGGTCAAGGACCCTCTTACCATATCTGATTTTCATCTTATAAGCCTGTGTAACACTATATATAAGATTATCTCCAAGATGATGGCGAATAGGGTCAAGCCTCTTCTAGACAATTTGGTTTCCTACAACCAAAGTGCTTTTGTCCCTGGTAGGCTCATCACAGATAATGTGCTCATAGCTTTTGAGATGTTTCACAAGATGAAGAGGAAAACTAAAGGAAGAAAAGGACAAATGGCGATCAAGCTTGACATGAGTAAGGCGTACACATCATTGGTAGTGAATGTCCATAACCAATTTATGACATCACAAGCAATGAGTGGTATCTAGAAACACATGATTACTACCTATTTATTTGGAAAGTTGGAGAACAACTTCAACCCGCAATATATGATTAGTGTTACAATGATCGTATAGTTTGTTTGTCTCTAATATTCAGATTGAATTCAAGGCATGAAATCGTCATCCTCTTCAACATTCAATCCATGTTCATTGCGCTAAAGTAGGTTTTGTGAGATGCATGTGAGCTCACACATCATATATTGATTCACATGAGTATGGCCATACATTTCTCAGACTCAATTATCAAGTAGCCAGGATAATAACTCCAGTAGGAGGGACAAATACCATCTACATCACTCACAGTCATTCCCCATGTGTCACAATGTATCCGAGCCTAACCTTTATGGAAACCCTTATTCAAGGTGACTTTATATGATGTCAAAGTACATTTAGTGACATGTGACTGAGTGCAATAATTTCAGGTCTGAGAACTACAATCACCACCATCACTATGAGAACTGATTCTAACTACCATTCAATGGTTTCCATGTATCACTCTCAGAGTTGTTCTATATGATACATTGTTCTCTAACGTGTATCTATGTGCTTGGTTCGATATCACATATTGTGAGTAATGAGATTCTATCATCAACCAACACACACTCTAGTCTTATGTATTATTGTCATCTATTTTGCTTCCACTGTAATATCAGACTAGGGACATAACAAGAATGTATGTACTCTTATCATTCGTATGATCACACTGTTGAGGACCTCAACTAAAAGACATATGTCATCGAGTAACATCATTATCTAGACATATACTATGTTTGTTTCATCATCTCATGATTGAGACAAACATAATCTACATAATTACCTTTATAATAGTAAAATCAAGTATATGATGCCCCATTACAATCATCATATGATTAGCTCTCTAGGCATACATACTAATAGACTCTCACTTGCACTTAGAGCTAATCACCCATGAATCTTGTTCCAAGTGGTCTTTAACATGTCCATCATGTTTATCGAAGCACTTTTATAGCAAGTTAGCAACATTTACTTCTAGTCAGTATTTTGCAAGTTTTCACATCTCCTCGATGTACGACCTCTCGTATGAAATGGAAGTGATGTAGTATGCTATCTGAGACTCCTTGCCTATCTAGTAGATCCATTATTGTCATACTATTTCTACTATGCCATCAATGGTTGTAACCTCCCACAACTTCATCTACATGAACTTCTTGATCCATATAGTATCCTTTGTTGTATTCATAACACCAAGGTAATCAGCTTCTATTGTAAGTTTAGCAATCATCTCTTGCTCACTTTTCCATCTTATTGTTCTATTTTAAGATCAAATACAAATTCAGATTGTGATCTACTCTGTCATTTTGGAAGCTTCCATCAGTGTAACTCTTTACACCCAACGTTTCCGTATTACCATTTAAAATAAGGAACTAATACTTAGTTCTTCTCAAGT
The DNA here is from genome assembly GCA_963693085.1 of Alisma plantago-aquatica. Classification (NCBI taxonomy): domain Eukaryota; kingdom Viridiplantae; phylum Streptophyta; class Magnoliopsida; order Alismatales; family Alismataceae; genus Alisma; species Alisma plantago-aquatica. Next base: position 281,028,458 of record OY856413.1, on the reverse strand, counting down.
ACTCAAGGATGTTCTTTATGGTACTCTAGTGACTTCCACTAGGATATAATAGATATCTGCACTTCATGTTCAATACATACGCAACTATAGGATGAGTACATAACATTACTTAGATGATAGATCCAAATGTGAATGCATATGGCATCTTACTCATGTTTTCCCATTCTTCACAAGAATTGGAACAATGGCCTCTTAAGAGACGAATCCCATGGAGCATGGACTTTTCTCTCGTTCATTCTTGCATGATGAACCCCTTCAACATCTTGCCAATGTATGTGTTCTTACTTAGGTCAAGAAGCTGTCTAGATCTATCTCCATAGCTCTTGATTCCTAATATATATGATGCTTTGCTTAAGTCCTTCATAGAGAATGTATTTCCTAGCCATGTCATTACCATCTGTAAAATAGGGATGTCCTTCTCCATCAATAATATATCATCTACATACAATATGAGGAATACAATCATGCTCCCACTAACCTTCTTGTACACACAAGGTTCATCTTCATTTTGACTAAAGCCAAAGTCTTTGAGTATTTCATCAAATCAAAGATTTCAACTCAAAAATTCTTGCTTCAATCCATAAATTGACCTTTGTATCTTAAAGAATTTATTTGCATCCTTTGGATTTATAAAACCCTCTGGTTGTTTCATGCACACATCCTCAAGCAAATTCCTATTGAGGAATATAGTTTTAACATCCATTTGCCAAATCTCATAGTCATGATAAGATGTATTGGCAAGCATGATCCAAATGGACTTAGCCATGGAAATTGGAGAAAAGGTTTCATCATATTCAACACCTTGAACTTGTTTGAAACCCTTTGTAACCAACCTGGAATAGGATTTAGTATTCAACACCTTGAACTTAGGACCTATAGGGTCACACACATAGGATTTACCTGGAATAGCAGTTTACTCATGAATGTGGGTTAAACTTGATTACTAAACAATCATATATTCAATTCAAACAAGATCGATTTTCAAAAATCTGAAATGATCAATTCATCTAGTGAACCGCCTACTTCCACAATAAAGCTAAACAAAGGAAAAGAAGGAACCATATCCATGGGTTGGTGGATAGTAACGGTGTAATGAAAAGTAATGTGGAGGAGATGGAGAAGGTTATAACATACTACTATAATGAGTTGTTCACATCTCAAGGGATGGTGGATCCTGAGATAGCCACAGAGGGTATTACCATTGTGGTCAGTGATGAGATGAATGTTTCTCTTGAAGCCAAGCCGGTGGATGAAGAGATTAAAAATGCTATTTTCAGTATTCACCCTAATAAAACCCCGGTACCCGACGGTTTTCATGTGAGTTTCTTCCAAAAATCACTGGCATATTGTGGGAAAAGACATAGCGTCTTACATCAAGAGGTGGTGGAAGGGGGAGTAGAGTATTAACTGTATGAACCAAACGAATATTGTGTTGATACCGAAGGTCAAGGACCCTCTTACCATATCTGATTTTCGTCTTATAAGCCTGTGTAAAACTATATACAAGATTATCTCCAAGATGATGGCGAATAGGGTCAAGCCTCTTCTAGACAATTTGGTTTCCTACAACCAAAGTGCTTTTGTCCCTGGTAGGCTCATCACAGATAATGTGCTCATAGCTTTTGAGATGTTTCACAAGATGAAGAGGAAAACTAAAGGAAGAAAAGGACAAATGGCGATCAAGCTTGACATGAGTAAGGCGTACACATCATTGGTAGTGAATGTCCATAACCAATTTATGACATCACAAGCAATGAGTGGTATCTAGAAACACATGATTACTACCTATGTATTTGGAAAGTTGGAGAACAACTTCAACCCGCAATCTATGATTAGTGTTACAATGATCATATAGTTTGTTTGTCTCTAATATTCAGGTTGAATTCAAGGCATGAAATCGTCATCCTCTTCAACATTCAATCCATGTTCATTGAGCTAAAGTAGGTTGTGTGAGATGCATGTGAGCTCACACATCATATATTGATTCACATGAGTATGGCCATACATTTCTCAGACTCAATTATCAAGTAGCCAGGATAATAACTCCAGTAGGAGGGACAAATACCATCTACATCACTCACAGTCATTCCCCATGTGTCACAATGTATCCGAGCCTAACCTTTATGGAAACCCTTATTCAAGGTGACTTTAGATGATGTCAAAGTACATTTAGTGACATGTGACTGAGTGCAATAATTTCAGGTCTGAGAACTACAATCACCACCATCACTATGAGAACTGATTCTAACTACCATTCAATGGTTTCCATGTATCACTCTCACAGTTGTTCTATATGATACATTGTTCTCTAATGTGTATCTATGTGCTTGGTTCGATATCACATATTGTGAGTAATGAGATTCTATCATCAACCAACACACACTCTAGTCTTATGTATTATTGTCATCTATTTTGCTTCCACTATAATATCAGACTAGGGACATAACAAGAATGTATGTACTCTTATCATTCGTATGATCACACTGTTGAGGACCTCAACTAAAAGACATATGTCATCGAGTAACATCATTATCTAGACATATACTATGTTTGTTTCATCATCTCATGATTGAGACAAACATAATCTACATAATTACCTTTATAATAGTAAAATCAAGTATATGATGCCCCATTACAATCATCATATGATTAGCTCTCTAGGCATACATACTAATAGACTCTCACTTGCACTTAGAGCTAATCACCCATGAATCTTGTTCCAAGTGGTCTTTAACATGTCCATCATGTTTATCGAAGCACTTTTATAGCAAGTTAGCAACATTTACTTCTAGTCAGTATTTTGCAAGTTTTCACATCTCCTCGATGTACGACCTCTCGTATGAAATGGAAGTGATGTAGTATGCTATCTGAGACTCCTTGCCTATCTAGTAAATCCATTATTGTCGTACTATTTCTACTATGCCATCAATGGTTGTAACCTCCCACAACTTCATCTACATGAACTTCTTGATCCATATAGTATCCTTTGTTGTATTCATAACACCAAGGTAATCAGCTTCTATTGTAAGTTTAGCAATCATCTCTTGCTCACTTTTCCATCTTATTGTTCTATTTTAAGATCAAATACAAATTTAGATTGTGATCTACTCTGTCATTTTGGAAGCTTCCATCAGTGTAACTCTTTACACCCAACTTTTCCTTATTACCATTTAAAATAAGGAACTAATACTTAGTTCTTCTCAAGTACTCAAGGATGTTCTTTATGGTACTCTAGTGACTTCCACTAGGATATAATAGATATATGCACTTCATGTTCAATACATACGCAACTACAGGATGAGTACATAACATTACTTAGATGATAGATCCAAATGTGAATGCATATGGCATCTTACTCATGTTTTCCCATTCTTCACAAGAATTGGAACAATGGCCTCTTAAGAGACGAATCCCATGGAGCATGGACTTTTCTCTCGTTCATTCTTGCATGATGAACCCCTTCAACATCTTGCCAATGTATGTGTTCTTACTTAGGTCAAGAAGCTGTCTAGATCTATCTCCATAGATCTTGATTCCTAATATATATGATGCTTTGCTTAAGTCCTTCATAGAGAATGTATTTCCTAGCCATGTCTTTACCATCTGTAAAATAGGGATGTCCTTCTCCATCAATAGTATATCATCTACATACAATATGAGGAATACAATCATGCTCCCACTAACCTTCTTGTACACACAAGGTTCATCTTCATTTTGACTAAAGCCAAAGTCTTTGAGTATTTCATCAAATCAAAGATTTCAACTCGAAAATTCTTGCTTCAATCCATAAATTGACCTTTGTATCTTAAAGAATTTATTTGCATCCTTTGGATTTATAAAACCCTCTGGTTGTTTCATGCACACATCCTCAAGCAAATTCCTATTGAGGAATATAGTTTTAACATCCATTTGCCAAATCTCATAGTCATGATAAGATGTATTGGCAAGCATGATCCAAATGGACTTAGCCATGGAAATTGGAGAAAAGGTTTCATCATATTCAACACCTTGAACTTGTTTGAAACCCTTTGTAACCAACCTGGAATATGATTTAGTATTCAACACCTTGAACTTAGGACCTATAGGGTCACACACATAGGATTTACCTGGAATAGCAGTTTACTCATGAATGTGGGTTAAACTTGATTACTAAACAATCATATATTCAATTCAAACAAGATCGATTTTCAAAAATCTGAAATGATCAATTCATCTAGTGAACCGCCTACTTCCACAATAAAGCTAAACAAAGGAAAAGAAGGAACCATATCCATGGGTTGGTGGATAGTAACGGTGTAATGAAAAGTAATGTGGAGGAGATGGAGAAGGTTATAACATACTACTATAATGAGTTGTTCACATCTCAAGGGATGGTGGATCCTGAGATAGCCACAGAGGGTATTACCATTGTGGTCAGTGATGAGATGAATGTTTCTCTTGAAGCCAAGCCGGTGGATGAAGAGATTAAAAATGCTATTTTCAGTATTCACCCTAATAAAACCCCGGTACCCGACGGTTTTCATGTGAGTTTCTTCCAAAAATCACTGGCATATTGTGGGAAAAGACATAGCGTCTTACATCAAGAGGTGGTGGAAGGGGGAGTAGAGTATTAACTGTATGAACCAAACGAATATTGTGTTGATACCGAAGGTCAAGGACCCTCTTACCATATCTGATTTTCGTCTTATAAGCCTGTGTAAAACTATATACAAGATTATCTCCAAGATGATGGCGAATAGGGTCAAGCCTCTTCTAGACAATTTGGTTTCCTACAACCAAAGTGCTTTTGTCCCTGGTAGGCTCATCACAGATAATGTGCTCATAGCTTTTGAGATGTTTCACAAGATGAAGAGGAAAACTAAAGGAAGAAAAGGACAAATGGCGATCAAGCTTGACATGAGTAAGGCGTACACATCATTGGTAGTGAATGTCCATAACCAATTTATGACATCACAAGCAATGAGTGGTATCTAGAAACACATGATTACTACCTATGTATTTGGAAAGTTGGAGAACAACTTCAACCCGCAATCTATGATTAGTGTTACAATGATCATATAGTTTGTTTGTCTCTAATATTCAGATTGAATTCAAGGCATGAAATCGTCATCCTCTTCAACATTCAATCCATGTTCATTGAGCTAAAGTAGGTTGTGTGAGATGCATGTGAGCTCACACATCATATATTGATTCACATGAGTATGGCCATACATTTCTCAGACTCAATTATCAAGTAGCCAGGATAATAACTCCAGTAGGAGGGACAAATACCATCTACATCACTCACAGTCATTCCCCATGTGTCACAATGTATCCGAGCCTAACCTTTATGGAAACCCTTATTCAAGGTGACTTTAGATGATGTCAAAGTACATTTAGTGACATGTGACTGAGTGCAATAATTTCAGGTCTGAGAACTACAATCACCACCATCACTATGAGAACTGATTCTAACTACCATTCAATGGTTTCCATGTATCACTCTCACAGTTGTTCTATATGATACATTGTTCTCTAATGTGTATCTATGTGCTTGGTTCGATATCACATATTGTGAGTAATGAGATTCTATCATCAACCAACACACACTCTAGTCTTATGTATTATTGTCATCTATTTTGCTTCCACTGTAATATCAGACTAGGGACATAACAAGAATGTATGTACTCTTATCATTCGTATGATCACACTGTTGAGGACCTCAACTAAAAGACATATGTCATCGAGTAACATCATTATCTAGACATATACTATGTTTGTTTCATCATCTCATGATTGAGACAAACATAATCTACATAATTACCTTTATAATAGTAAAATCAAGTATATGATGCCCCATTACAATCATCATATGATTAGCTCTCTAGGCATACATACTAATAGACTCTCACTTGCACTTAGAGCTAATCACCCATGAATCTTGTTCCAAGTGGTCTTTAACATGTCCATCATGTTTATCGAAGCACTTTAATAGCAAGTTAGCAACATTTACTTCTAGTCAGTATTTTGCAAGTTTTCACATCTCCTCGATGTACGACCTCTCGTATGAAATGGAAGTGATGTAGTATGCTATCTGAGACTCCTTGCCTATCTAGTACATCCATTATTGTCGTACTATTTCTACTATGCCATCAATGGTTGTAACCTCCCACAACTTCATCTACATGAACTTCTTGATCCATATAGTATCCTTTGTTGTATTCATAACACCAAGGTAATCAGCTTCTATTGTAAGTTTAGCAATCATCTCTTGCTCACTTTTCCATCTTATTGTTATATTTTAAGATCAAATACAAATTCAGATTGTGATCTACTCTGTCATTTTGGAAGCTTCCATCAGTGTAACTCTTTACACCCAACTTTTCCTTATTACCATTTAAAATAAGGAACTAATACTTAGTTCTTCTCAAGTACTCAAGGATGTTCTTTATGGTACTCTAGTGACTTCCACTAGGATATAATAGATATATGCACTTCATGTTCAATACATACGCAACTACAGGATGAGTACATAACATTACTTAGATGATAGATCCAAATGTGAATGCATATGGCATCTTACTCATGTTTTCCCATTCTTCACAAGAATTGGAACAATGGCCTCTTAAGAGACGAATCCCATGGAGCATGGACTTTTCTCTCGTTCATTCTTGCATGATGAACCCCTTCAACATCTTGCCAATGTATGTGTTCTTACTTAGGTCAAGAAGCTGTCTAGATCTATCTCCATAGATCTTGATTCCTAATATATATGATGCTTTGCTTAAGTCCTTCATAGAGAATGTATTTCCTAGCCATGTCTTTACCATCTGTAAAATAGGGATGTCCTTCTCCATCAATAGTATATCATCTACATACAATATGAGGAATACAATCATGCTCCCACTAACCTTCTTGTACACACAAGGTTCATCTTCATTTTGACTAAAGACAAAGTCTTTGAGTATTTCATCAAATCAAAGATTTCAACTCCAAAATTCTTGCTTCAATCCATAAATTGACCTTTGTATCTTAAAGAATTTATTTGCATCCTTTGGATTTATAAAACCCTCTGGTTGTTTCATGCACACATCCTCAAGCAAATTCCTATTGAGGAATATAGTTTTAACATCCATTTGCCAAATCTCATAGTCATGATAAGATGTATTGGCAAGCATGATCCAAATGGACTTAGCCATGGAAATTGGAGAAAAGGTTTCATCATATTCAACATCTTGAACTTGTTTGAAACCCTTTGTAACCAACCTGGAATAGGATTTAGTATTCAACACCTTGAACTTAGGACCTATAGGGTCACACACATAGGATTTACCTGGAATAGGAGTTTACTCATGAATGTGGGTTAAACTTGATTACTAAACAATCATATATTCAATTCAAACAAGATCGATTTTCAAAAATCTGAAATGATCAATTCATCTAGTGAACCGCCTACTTCCACAATAAAGCTAAACAAAGGAAAAGAAGGAACCATATCCATGGGTTGGTGGATAGTAACGGTGTAATGAAAAGTAATGTGGAGGAGATGGAGAAGGTTATAACATACTACTATAATGAGTTGTTCACATCTCAAGGGATGGTGGATCCTGAGATAGCCACAGAGGGTATTACCATTGTGGTCAGTGATGAGATGAATGTTTCTCTTGAAGCCGAGCCGGTGGATGAAGAGATTAAAAATGCTATTTTCAGTATGCACCCTAATAAAACCCCGGTACCCGACGGTTTTCATGTGAGTTTCTTCCAAAAATCACTGGCATATTGTGGGAAAAGACATAGCGTCTTACATCAAGAGGTGGTGGAAGGGGGAGTAGAGTATTAACTGTATGAACCAAACGAATATTGTGTTGATACCGAAGGTCAAGGACCCTCTTACCATATCTGATTTTCATCTTATAAGCCTGTGTAAAACTATATACAAGATTATCTCCAAGATGATGGCGAATAGGGTCAAGCCTCTTCTAGACAATTTGGTTTCCTACAACCAAAGTGCTTTTGTCCCTGGTAGGCTCATCACAGATAATGTGCTCATAGCTTTTGAGATATTTCACATGATGAAGAGGAAAACTAAAGGAAGAAAAGGACAAATGGCGATCAAGCTTGACATGAGTAAGGTGTACACATCATTGGTAGTGAATGTCCATAACCAATTTATGACATCACAAGCAATGAGTGGTATCTAGAAACACATGATTACTACCTATGTATTTGGAAAGTTGGAGAACAACTTCAACCCGTAATCTATGATTAGTGTTACAATGATCGTATAGTTTGTTTGTCTCTAATATTCAGATTGAATTCAAGGCATGAAATCGTCATCCTCTTCAACATTCAATCCATGTTCATTGAGCTAAAGTAGGTTGTGTGAGATGCATGTGAGCTCACACATCATATATTGATTCACATGAGTATGGCGATACATTTCTCAGACTCAATTATCAAGTAGCCAGGATAATAACTCCAGTAGGAGGGACAAATACCATCTACATCACTCACAGTCATTCCCCATGTGTCACAATGTATCCGAGCCTAACCTTTATGGAAACCCTTATTCAAGGTGACTTTAGATGATGTCAAAGTACATTTAGTGACATGTGACTGAGTGCAATAATTTCAGGTCTGAGAACTACAATCACCACCATCACTATGAGAACTGATTCTAACTACCATTCAATGGTTTCCATGTATCACTCTCACAGTTGTTCTATATGATACATTGTTCTCTAACGTGTATCTATGTGCTTGGTTCGATATCACATATTGTGAGTAATGAGATTCTATCATCAACCAACACACACTCTAGTCTTATGTATTATTATCATCTATTTTGCTTCAACTGTAATATCAGACTAGGGACATAACAAGAATGTATGTACTCTTATCATTCGTATGATCACACTGTTGAGGACCTCAACTAAAAGACATATGTCATCGAGTAACATCATTATCTAGACATATACTATGTTTGTTTCATCATCTCATGATTGAGACAAACATAATCTACATAATTACCTTTATAATAGTAAAATCAAGTATATGATGCCCCATTACAATCATCATATGATTAGCTCTCTAGGCATACATACTAATAGACTCTCACTTGCACTTAGAGCTAATCACCCATGAATCTTGTTCCAAGTGGTCTTTAACATGTCCATCATGTTTATCGAAGCACTTTTATAGCAAGTTAGCAACATTTACTTCTAGTCAGTATTTTGCAAGTTTTCACATCTCCTCGATGTACGACCTCTCGTATGAAATGGAAGTGATGTAGTATGCTATCTGAGACTCCTTGCCTATCTAGTAGATCCATTATTGTCGTACTATTTCTACTATGCCATCAATGGTTGTAACCTCCCACAAATTCATCTACATGAACTTCTTGATCCATATAGTATCCTTTGTTGTATTCATAACACCAAGGTAATCAGCTTCTATTGTAAGTTTAGCAATCATCTCTTGCTCACTTTTCCATCTTATTGTTCTATTTTAAGATCAAATACAAATTCAGATTGTGATCTACTCTGTCATTTTGGAAGCTTCCATCAGTGTAACTCTTTACACCCAACTTTTCCTTATTACCATTTAAAATAAGGAACTAATACTTAGTTCTTCTCAAGTACTCAAGGATGTTCTTTATGGTACTCTAGTGACTTCCACTAGGATATAATAGATATATGCACTTCATGTTCAATACATACGCAACTACATGATGAGTACATAACATTACTTAGATGATAGATCCAAATGTGAATGCATATGGCATCTTACTCATGTTTTCCCATTCTTCACAAGAATTGGAACAATGGCCTCTTAAGAGACGAATCCCATGGAGCATGGACTTTTCTCTCGTTCATTCTTGCATGATGAACCCCTTCAACATCTTGCCAATGTATGTGTTCTTACTTAGGTCAAGAAGCTGTCTAGATCTATCTCCATAGATCTTGATTCCTAATATATATGATGCTTTGCTTAAGTCCTTCATAGAGAATGTATTTCCTAGCCATGTCTTTACCATCTGTAAAATAGGGATGTCCTTCTCCATCAATAGTATATCATCTACATACAATATGAGGAATACAATCATGCTCCCACTAACCTTCTTGTACACACAAGGTTCATCTTCATTTTGACTAAAGACAAAGTCTTTGAGTATTTCATCAAATCAAAGATTTCAACTCCAAAATTCTTGCTTCAATCCATAAATTGACCTTTGTATCTTAAAGAATTTATTTGCATCCTTTGGATTTATAAAACCCTCTGGTTGTTTCATGCACACATCCTCAAGCAAATTCCTATTGAGGAATATAGTTTTAACATCCATTTGCCAAATCTCATAGTCATGATAAGATGTATTGGCAAGCATGATCCAAATGGACTTAGCCATGGAAATTGGAGAAAAGGTTTCATCATATTCAACACCTTGAACTTGTTTGAAACCCTTTGTAACCAACCTGGAATAGGATTTAGTATTCAACACCTTGAACTTAGGACCTATAGGGTCACACACATAGGATTTACCTGGAATAGGAGTTTACTCATGAATGTGGGTTAAACTTGATTGCTAAACAATCATATATTCAATTCAAACAAGATCGATTTTCAAAAATCTGAAATGATCAATTCATCTAGTGAACCGCCTACTTCCACAATAAAGCTAAACAAAGGAAAAGAAGGAACCATATCCATGGGTTGGTGGATAGTAACGGTGTAATGAAAAGTAATGTGGAGGAGATGGAGAAGGTTATAACATACTACTATAATGAGTTGTTCACATCTCAAGGGATGGTGGATCCTGAGATAGCCACAGAGGGTATTACCATTGTGGTCAGTGATGAGATGAATGTTTCTCTTGAAGCCGAGCCGGTGGATGAAGAGATTAAAAATGCTATTTTCAGTATGCACCCTAATAAAACCCTGGTACCCGACGGTTTTCATGTGAGTTTCTTCCAAAAATCACTGGCATATTGTGGGAAAAGACATAGCGTCTTACATCAAGAGGTGGTGGAAGGGGGAGTAGAGTATTAACTGTATGAACCAAACGAATATTGTGTTGATACCGAAGGTCAAGGACCCTCTTACCATATCTGATTTTCGTCTTATAAGCCTGTGTAACACTATATACAAGATTATCTCCAAGATGATGGCGAATAGGGTCAAGCCTCTTCTAGACAATTTGGTTTCCTACAACCAAAGTGCTTTTGTCCCTGGTAGGCTCATCACAGATAATGTGCTCATAGCTTTTGAGATGTTTCACAAGATGAAGAGGAAAACTAAAGGAAGAAAAGGACAAATGGAGATCAAGCTTGACATGAGTAAGGCGTACACATCATTGGTAGTGAATGTCCATAACCAATTTATGACATCACAAGCAATGAGTGGTATCTAGAAACACATGATTACTACCTATGTATTTGGAAAGTTGGAGAACAACTTCAACCCGCAATCTATGATTAGTGTTACAATGATCGTATGGTTTGTTTGTCTCTAATATTCAGATTGAATTCAAGGCATGAAATCGTCATCCTCTTCAACATTCAATCCATGTTCATTGAGCTAAAGTAGGTTGTGTGAGATGCATGTGAGCTCACACATCATATATTGATTCACATGAGTATGGCCATACATTTCTCAGACTCAATTATCAAGTAGCCAGGATAATAACTCCAGTAGGAGGGACAAATACCATCTACATCACTCACAGTCATTCCCCATGTGTCACAATGTATCCGAGCCTAACCTTTATGGAAACCCTTATTCAAGGTGACTTTAGATGATGTCAAAGTACATTTAGTGACATGTGACTGAGTGCAATAATTTCAGGTCTGAGAACTACAATCACCACCATCACTATGAGAACTGATTCTAACTACCATTCAATGGTTTCCATGTATCACTGTCACAGTTGTTCTATATGATACATTGTTCTCTAACGTGTATCTATGTGCTTGGTTCGATATCACATATTGTGAGTAATGAGATTCTATCATCAACCAACACACACTCTAGTTTTATGTATTATTGTCATCTATTTTTCTTCCACTGTAATATCAGACTAGGGACATAACAAGAATGTATGTACTCTTATCATTCGTATGATCACACTATTGAGGACCTCAACTAAAAGACATATGTCATCGAGTAACATCATTATCTAGACATATACTATGTTTGTTTCATCATCTCATGATTGAGACAAACATAATCTACATAATTACCTTTATAATAGTAAAATCAAGTATATGATGCCCCATTACAATCATCATATGATTAGCTCTCTAGGCATACATACTAATAGACTCTCACTTGCACTTAGAGCTAATCACCCATGAATCTTGTTCCAAGTGGTCTTTAACATGTCCATCATGTTTATCGAAGCACTTTTATAGCAAGTTAGCAACATTTACTTCTAGTCAGTATTTTGCAAGTTTTCACATCTCCTCGATGTACGACCTCTCGTATGAAATGGAAGTGATGTAGTATGCTATCTGAGACTCCTTGCCTATCTAGTAGATCCATTATTGTCGTACTATTTCTACTATGCCATCAATGGTTGTAACCTCCCACAACTTCATCTACATGAACTTCTTGATCCATATAGTATCCTTTGTTGTATTCATAACACCAAGGTAATCAGCTTCTATTGTAAGTTTAGCAATCATCTCTTGCTCACTTTTCCATCTTATTGTTCTATTTTAAGATCAAATACAAATTCAGATTGTGATCTACTCTGTCATTTTGGAAGCTTCCATCAGTGTAACTCTTTACACCCAACTTTTCCTTATTACCATTTAAAATAAGGAACTAATACTTAGTTCTTCTCAAGTACTCAAGGATGTTCTTTATGGTACTCTAGTGACTTCCACTAGGATATAATAGATATCTGCACTTCATGTTCAATACATACGCAACTACAGGATGAGTACATAACATTACTTAGATGATAGATCCAAATGTGAATGCATATGGCATCTTACTCATGTTTTCCCATTCTTCACAAGAATTGGAACAATGGCCTCTTAAGAGACGAATCCCATGGAGCATGGACTTTTCTCTCGTTCATTCTTGCATGATGAACCCCTTCAACATCTTGCCAATGTATGTGTTCTTACTTAGGTCAAGAAGCTGTCTAGATCTATCTCCATAGATCTTGATTCCTAATATATATGATGCTTTGCTTAAGTCCTTCATAGAGAATGTATTTCCTAGCCATGTCTTTACCATCTGTAAAATAGGGATGTCCTTCTCCATCAATAGTATATCATCTACATACAATATGAGGAATACAATCATGCTCCCACTAACCTTCTTGTACACACAAGGTTCATCTTCATTTTGACTAAAGCCAAAGTCTTTGAGTATTTCATCAAATCAAAGATTTCAACTCCAAAATTCTTGCTTCAATCCATAAATTGACCTTTGTATCTTAAAGAATTTATTTGCATCCTTTGGATTTATAAAACCCTCTGGTTGTTTCATGCACACATCCTCAAGCAAATTCCTATTGAGGAATATAGTTTTAACATCCATTTGCCAAATCTCATAGTCATGATAAGATGTATTGGCAAGCATGATCCAAATGGACTTAGCCATGGAAATTGGAGAAAAGGTTTCATCATATTCAACACCTTGAACTTGTTTGAAACCCTTTGTAACCAACCTGGAATAGGATTTAGTATTCAACACCTTGAAATTAGGACCTATAGGGTCACACACATAGGATTTACCTGGAATAGGAGTTTACTCATGAATGTGGGTTAAACTTGATTACTAAACAATCATATATTCAATTCAAACAAGATCGATTTTCAAAAATCTGAAATGATCAATTCATCTAGTGAACCGCCTACTTCCACAATAAAGCTAAACAAAGGAAAAGAAGGAACCATATCCATGGGTTGGTGGATAGTAACGGTGTAATGAAAAGTAATGTGGAGGAGATGGAGAAGGTTATAACATACTACTATAATGAGTTGTTCACATCTCAAGGGATGGTGGATCCTGAGATAGCCACAGAGGGTATTACCATTGTGGTCAGTGATGAGATGAATGTTTCTCTTGAAGCCGAGCCGGCGGATGAAGAGATTAAAAATGCTATTTTCAGTATTCACCCTAATAAAACCCCGGTACCCGACGGTTTTCATGTGAGTTTCTTCCAAAAATCACTGGCATATTGTGGGAAAAGACATAGCGTCTTACATCAAGAGGTGGTGGAAGGGGGAGTAGAGTATTAACTGTATGAACCAAACGAATATTGTGTTGATACCGAAGGTCAAGGACCCTCTTACCATATCTGATTTTCGTCTTATATGCCTGTGTAACACTATATACAAGATTATCTCCAAGATGATGGCGAATAGGGTCAAGCCTCTTCTAGACAATTTGGTTTCCTACAACCAAAGTGCTTTTGTCCCTGGTAGGCTCATCACAGATAATGTGCTCATAGCTTTTGAGATGTTTCACAAGATGAAGAGGAAAACTAAAGGAAGAAAAGGACAAATGGCGATCAAGCTTGACATGAGTAAGGCATACACATCATTGGTAGTGAATGTCCATAACCAATTTATGACATCACAAGCAATGAGTGGTATCTAGAAACACATGATTACTACCTATGTATTTGGAAAGTTGGAGAACAACTTCAACCCGCAATCTATGATTAGTGTTACAATGATCGTATAGTTTCTTTGTCTCTAATATTCAGATTGAATTCAAGGCATGAAATCGTCATCCTCTTCAACATTCAATCCATGTTCATTGAGCTAAAGTAGGTTGTGTGATATGCATGTGAGCTCACACATCATATATTGATTCACATGAGTATGGCCATACATTTCTCAGACTCAATTATCAAGTAGTCAGGATAATAACTCCAGTAGGAGGGACAAATACCATCTACATCACTCACAGTCATTCCCCATGTGTCACAATGTATCCGAGCCTAACCTTTATGGAAACCCTTATTCAAGGTGACTTTAGATGATGTCAAAGTACATTTAGTGACATGTGACTGAGTGCAATAATTTCAGGTCTGAGAACTACAATCACCACCATCACTATGAGAACTGATTCTAACTACCATTCAATGGTTTCCATGTATCACTCTCACAGTTGTTCTATATGATACATTGTTCTCTAACGTGTATCTATGTGCTTGGTTCGATATCACATATTGTGAGTAATGAGATTCTATCATCAACCAACACACACTCTAGTCTTATGTATTATTGTCATCTATTTTGCTTCCACTGTAATATCAGACTAGGGACATAACAAGAATGTATGTACTCTTATCATTCGTATGATCACACTGTTGAGGACCTCAACTAAAAGACATATGTCATCGAGTAACATCATTATCTAGACATATACTATGTTTGTTTCATCATCTCAGGATTGAGACAAACATAATCTACATAATTACCTTTATAATAGTAAAATCAAGTATATGATGCCCCATTACAATCATCATATGATTAGCTCTCTAGGCATACATACTAATAGACTCTCACTTGCACTTAGAGCTAATCACCCATGAATCTTGTTCCAAGTGGTCTTTAACATGTCCATCATGTTTATCGAAGCACTTTTATAGCAAGTTAGCAACATTTACTTCTAGTCAGTATTTTGCAAGTTTTCACATCTCCTCGATGTACGACCTCTCGTATGAAATGGAAGTGATGTAGTATGCTATCTGAGACTCCTTGCCTATCTAGTAGATCCATTATTGTCGTACTATTTCTACTATGCCATCAATGGTTGTAACCTCCCACAACTTCATCTACATGAACTTCTTGATCCATATAGTATCCTTTGTTGTATTCATAACACCAAGGTAATCAACTTCTATTGTAAGTTTAGCAATCATCTCTTGCTCACTTTTCCATCTTATTGTTCTATTTTAAGATCAAATACAAATTCAGATTGTGATCTACTCTGTCATTTTGGAAGCTTCCATCAGTGTAACTCTTTACACCCAACTTTTCCTTATTACCATTTAAAATAAGGAACTAATACTTAGTTCTTCTCAAGTACTCAAGGATGTTCTTTATGGTACTCTAGTGACTTCCACTAGGATATAATAGATATCTGCACTTCATGTTCAATACATACGCAACTACAGGATGAGTACATAACATTACTTAGATGATAGATCCAAATGTGAATGCATATGGCATCTTACTCATGTTTTCCCATTCTTCACAAGAATTGGAACAATGGCCTCTTAAGAGATGAATCCCATGGAGCATGGACTTTTCTCTCGTTCATTCTTGCATGATGAACCCCTTCAACATCTTGCCAATGTATGTGTTCTTACTTAGGTCAAGAAGCTGTCTAGATCTATCTCCATAGATCTTGATTCCTAATATATATGATGCTTTGCTTAAGTCCTTCATAGAGAATGTATTTCCTAGCCATGTCTTTACCATCTGTAAAATAGGGATGTCCTTCTCCATCAATAGTATATCATCTACATACAATATGAGGAATACAATCATGCTCCCACTAACCTTCTTGTACACACAAGGTTCATCTTCATTTTGACTAAAGCCAAAGTCTTTGAGTATTTCATCAAATCAAAGATTTCAACTCCAAAATTCTTGCTTCAATCCATAAATTGACCTTTGTATCTTAAAGAATTTATTTGCATCCTTTGGATTTATAAAACCCTCTGGTTGTTTCATGCACACATCCTCAAGCAAATTCCTATTGAGGAATATAGTTTTAACATCCATTTGCCAAATCTCATAGTCATGATAAGATGTATTGGCAAGCATGATCCAAATGGACTTAGCCATGGAAATTGGAGAAAAGGTTTCATCATATTCAACACCTTGAACTTGTTTGAAACCCTTTGTAACCAACCATCCTTTGTAAGTTGTACATTACCATACATGTCACTCTTTTTCTTAAAGACCCATTTGCATCCTATGGGTTTTACTCCTTCAGGTGGATCCATCAAGGTCCATACCTTGTTGGTGTACATTGATTCCATTTTAGATCTCATGGCCTTAAGCCACTTCTGATACTTTGGTCCCTTTACAACTTCTAGGTCGATTGTTGGATCATCATCAATGACCAACTCATTGCCTTATTGAGTCACAAGATAACCAAATCTTTTTGGATCAAGGCGTATCCTACTAGATCTACAAGGTTCATGTGTTACATGAGGAATTTGAGATTCCACAATAATTTGTGACTCTCTATTTTCCTCTTATACCTCTACATGTTCAATGTTTTCTTATTAGTCTCGAACCTCTTCAAGTTCTACTTTCCTCCCACTGATTCTTTTGGAAATGAATTCCTTTTCTAGGAATACAAAATCCCTGGAAACAAACACTTTGTTTTCAAATGGAGTATAAAAGTAGTATCCTTTGGTTTCCCTAGGATATCCAACAGAATAACATTTATCTGATGTGGGTCCAAGATTTTTGAGAAACTACTTTCTCACATAAGCTTCACATCCCCAAATCTTCATAAAAGACACATTGGGATGCTTCCCATCCCACCATTGTTTCATATTCATGGGTCCCTTAAGTGAAAAGGATAGATTCCCTTTTACACTTACCTTTATCCTTATCTTGAGAACTAAAGGCTTGGACTTGAGCTGGGCCTCTAAACTCTTCTTGGACTTGACTTTGTCCTTGGGCTCCACTCCAATGATCACCCTCATGGGTTTGTCCTTCTTCATTCTTGCTTCAACATTTACCAACATGCCAAGCAATTCTCACAGCAGTTTGGCCAAGTCACTCAAGTAATAACACTCGATAAACTGGCTATATGATTCAGGCAACGATTGTAGAATCATATTTGTGGCCAACTCTTGGCTCAAAGGAAATCCCAGTCTCTCTAGATTTTCCACATGCCCAATCATATTGAGCACATGGGTCTCTACTAGATCTCCCTCTGTCATCTTGCACTCAAAGAGCACCTTTAGCACATTGTACATTTCTTGCTTTGCATGATTCTTATTCACGTTCTTAAGATGTGTTACCATTTCAAGAATCCCCATGTCTTCACACTGCTCATACAACTCACAGTTCATACAGCAGAGCATAAGGTGCTCAATGTCTAGGGTATCATTGGCATGCTTCCAACAAGAATCCACTTCATCCCTAGGCACATCAGGAGTAGGTTCCTCTAGAACTGGTGTATCTAGGATATAGAACTTATGCTTATCATTGAGAACCCTTCTCAAAGTCCAAAACCAGCCATGAAAGTTTGTCCCATTTAGTTTGTCCCTTTTAAGGATTGATCACAACAATGATTTGTTTGCCATTTGTTTCTACAAAATAAGTTTCCAATCGTCAAAACTACTTTTGATTTGATTTGAATGAAAGAAATGTTGATGATATTAATGAGGCCTTTAGTTAATTATCGCTCTCACTATTTTGTTAAAATTGATAACCCTCACATATTAATTCAGAAGATTGCAACGTACATCCTTCTAGTGAGCCAAGACCCAAAACAATTAAGTTATTAACCATACAAAACTAGCATCCATAACCAATTATTAAGGTAGGCAACATTTTCTGATTGCATCTTATGCAATTTCTTGAACAGATGGTATGTGCAACTCTTTGTCATATTCCATCTTTATGCTTCTAGACACTTAATCCCATTGAGATCACCTAGTTAAGCCAACTCAAAAGTCAACATGATAGTAATGCACCCTGCTTGTAGGCCCACATAACTATGATCAAACTTCCATGAGATAGATGGCACACCACACTTGGCGTGTCCACACTTAGTCGATCAATATTTTCATGTGTGTTGCTTATACCCCCACTTGACCTAGTGCTTTCCCCCACCTATATATACTTGGGTAATAACTAGAGCATGTGGTTAGCTACCTCTCAGTCTCTCTCAGCCCCCTCTTATCCATCTATTCCACCCTTCAATCCATTCTACTTCCATTCCATCACCTTCCACCCCAAAACCCTAAAAAACCCTTCTTTTTAGCGTTTTGGCTATTTTTGACCCCATTTCCATGTCATCCTACCTTAGAGGAGGGAGGTGCTTGAGCTACCTCTGCTAGGAGGTGGAGAAGGAGGAGTCTCCACCCAGATACTATGGACTTCCACTCCTCCACTCCTTCTTTCTTCATTTTTTTGTTTTCCTTTGTTTTAAGTAGTTAGGCTCCTAGGTGGGTTGTTTGGTCAAAAATGTTACGTTGATACCATGTTGGGAAAAATTAATTTATAAACATTGAAATTTAGTTTGTTAATGATTATGTTCTACTTTCATATCATTTCACATAAGTTTATTCTTGGTTTGTGCCTAAGATCACCTAGAATTCTAGGGAAATGTCTCATATGTTGTTATTATGGGAATTCCTCATAGTTCCAATCAGTGGACCCCTATTGAGTTACCCATCTTCCTACATGCTAATCAATTTTCCTACACCTAGGCGAGAGATATAAGTAGCTAGTTTAGAGGCATCTAGTGAAATTTGTTTGGAGCTTCCTAAAGGCTAGATGGTAGGTGACATGAGGTGTAAAACCCTCATTTCCACCCTCCATTATACTCTTGACCCTCAATTACCCTAGGATCTTCTATCTGAGAAACTTAGACTTGATTAGATCCTAATAGCATTCTACCTAAATCCTAATCCAAGTGAGCCTCATAAGGGTGGATAGGGGGTAATAGGGACGTGTTCCCCTATATACATATGATCCCATCCATGATGAGTTAGTAGTTTAGGGAAATTCTTTCGCATCTAACTTGTTGGTTGGTTTGTAATCTAAATGAAAGAGTAATGTTTACATGTTATCACACCCAACTCAATTTACAAGTACACTCCCCTAAATGGACCACACCTCCCATTATTGCATTACAACCCTAATTTTCCTTACATCTTAGTTAATGCTTGCTTAGATAATCTCTTTACTTTCTTAATGAGTTGTTCTCACTCTTCCCTTATTCTTGCTAGTTTAGGAATTGAATTACCCTTTAGTATTAATTTCTAGTTTAGTGTAGTATTATATCTTTCTTTGCTTACTTTAGTGTAATTTGCTCCTTCTTGCATTTTCTTGCCTTTACTTGCTTAGTATGACTTTTCCTTGCTCATTAGAACTAAATAGTCTATGGTTAGCTTAGGTTTTGATCTCATTTTATTTTATTCAATTGTTTGTTCATCATTAGTGTAATAAAATAAAAACCACCTTCAAACTCTTCAACTCTAGACTCCACGGTAGGAACCTAGCCCAAACTAACCTAGCTCTTGTACCTCCTCTCTCTGTGGATTGACCCCTATCTTGTCGGTGCTCCTATACTGCATACAAACTCATACATTTGCCAGGTAGTATTTCTTTGTGCATTTGAGATTATCCAACTTAGGGTATTATAAACTTGAAAGACCTAGTGTGTGTGTACAATGCACGTATCAAACTTTCTGGTGTCGTTTCTGGGAAGAAAAGCACTCAACCTAGCTAGTTAGTTTTGCTTTGATATTTTCCTACTAGCCTCATAATTGCTGTTCTTTGTTCTTTGTATTATTTTTGCATATTCATTTTCTAACTTGTCATCTTTTGTTTGGCTGTACCTTGTGCATGTGACAAGCAACCCATAGATGACAATATGGAAGGCCAAAATGCACCTCATAGTCCACTTCATGAATACTTTATGCCTAGCAACTAAACATCACCAATTGCAAATAGAGTTTATCAAATGCCAAGGGAGAAATTCTCCATCCCTCCCAGTATTCTTGGGCTCCTACTCACCTTCCATAGCTTGAAGAGTGATAACCCCTACAAGAACTTGGATTCTTTTCTTGAAGTATGCTCTACCTTCAGGATACTGACAACCAGTGATGACTGCATCCAACTCACTTTATTCTCATCTCGCTCAAAGACAAGGCCAAAGATTGATATGACTAGAGAACGGACATAATGAGTTGGGGAGACATGAAGAATACCTTTAAGAGAAATTCTATTCAATTGCAAGGTTGACACAAATGTGGTGCACCATAGTGAATTTCAGTCAAATGGATAATGAGCAGTTCCATGATGCTTAGGAAATATTTTAGAAGATGTTGAGAGAGTTCCCACACTATGAAATTCCTTTATAGTAGCTTGTTCAATCCTTTTACTCCAGTCTATCTCAAGTGGGTCAAGAGATAGAGGATTCTTCTTGTAGAGAAGCTTTTATGGCTAAACTACTCAAAGATTCTTGGCCAATGTTTGAGCACTTAGTGGAAAATTCAAGGAACTAAGATTATATCATGGTGATTGATGGTGACTGAGCCTTTAGTGTGACACCTCCAACTCCTAATGATTCAAGCCCACAAATGCTGAAGATTCTTGTTGAAATGATGAACCTCATGAAGAGTCAAGTGGGAAGTGTTTCATGTCACTCAGTTAATTCTATTAAGTATTTTGGAGAAGAAGTGAAGGAACCTCTTCTCGTAGCAACCTAAAAAAGTTTGAGATATAGCTCAAGGTTTGAGGATGAAGTCCTCTCTATGTTGAATTATTTTGATGATGTTCAAAAGAATGTTACAAGGTTTGAGAAAAAGGTGGAGCAACTCTTCTATATAGTCTCTTCAAATGGAGGGAAAATATCCTTCCCAACCCATAATGAACTTTAATGAAACATGTGGACCAATGGGTGCCTCTCAAGTCTTCTATAGTCCACCTCCTATGCAAATTCAGCCCATATCTCAATTTCAAGGCTATCCTAAGCCTTATACACCTCCTCCACCTCCATCACCACAATCATTCCACCACTTCACTTACCACCCTCAATATTCTTCTCCACCTCAATTCCAATACCAAGGGTCACTTTCACCTCCTCCATAGACCCAACAAGATCCCCCTCTCCATGATGAGCAAGGTAGTGTTGTGATAATTCTATGGATTGGAAAAGTCATTGAACATCCAATAAGTCAAATTGGTAGTGAACATGTGAGCCAACGATATGTTGATGAAACAAGGCCGAAGAAACCAAGTGGTGATACTGTGATTGATACATCTAGAAATGTTCTTGTGAAACCTCATGTTGAGAATGTGATGTGTGTTCCACCTTTACTCTGTTTACAAGTTCTACAATTTCTAATGTTCCACATGTGATTTCAAGGGTTCCTCATGTCATGCCACTAGAAGGGCATGTTGATCCAAGTAAAACAAAAGCAAGTGAGACACCATTAATTAATGCAATGGATGATCCCCCTTCATAAAAAATGAGGTGAAAACACATTGTTAACATTCTAGAGATGTTTCATCTATAAAAGGCGAATATCCCTTTGTTGTATGCTATGAAGCAGATTCCATCTTATGCCAAGTTTTTGAAGGATATGTGCATTTTGAATAGAAGTGAATGGGGGAGAATACCTTAGAAAACCATGTTGACTGAACAAGTGATCTCTATCATTCAACATGCACTTATTGTGTAAAGAAAAGACCTAGGAGCTCTACTCATACCTAGTTACATATGGGTAAATTGCATAGAACATTCCCTACTTGGATTGGGATCTATTATGAATTTTATGCCATATAATCTATATGTTGAACTGGGTTTATGCAAGTTGATACCGGCCAATTGTAATCTTCAATTGGTGGAGTATTCCATTAAAGTGCCTAGAGGAAAAATAGATGATGTTCTAGTCATGATAGACTAATAAAGGGTAGCTGTGTTCCCAACTGATTTCATTTTTATTGACATGAAACTGGAGGATAGGAAGATTCCATCATCTTGGGAAAACCATTCCTATCTAAAACCAATGCCAAAATACATGTGTGTAGTGGAACAATGACAAAGTATTTCATGGACACAAAGATTAAGATCAATATGTTCAAGAACCCCCCGAAAAGAATGGAATGAGGATGTTGAGCATTGTCACTTGAAGAGTCCAACTGAATACTTGAAAGATGGAGATCCAGATGGAACACTCATTGGCAACTTTTGATCAATGGGACAAGGAACAACTATCAAATGAAAAATGTGGGAGGTCTTTACTTCAAGAGTGGATGTGTAAGAATTCCAAACAATTGTTGATTTAGAGAATTACAACAAGTGCAACTGAAGACATGAAACATAGCATTAGTGGGAGGCACCAACATAGGTTTGGGGAATTTTTCACCCACCACCTTCATTTTTTGATACTTTTCAATTATTTTTATACTTCCCCAAGAAATATTGTTGGACCATGAACCTAGATTTACCCTAAATTTCCTCTAATCTTGTTTTTTTTCCATAATTGTGTGTTTTTAATATTTTATACCAATTGATTAAGAGATATCTCTCATTTGGTTCAATTTGCACTTTGATTGTCCTAGT
This sequence comes from Alisma plantago-aquatica, assembly GCA_963693085.1. Taxonomy (NCBI): domain Eukaryota; kingdom Viridiplantae; phylum Streptophyta; class Magnoliopsida; order Alismatales; family Alismataceae; genus Alisma; species Alisma plantago-aquatica. Next base: position 281,005,184 of record OY856413.1, on the reverse strand, counting down.
TTGAAGTTTCCCTATAGGTTGTGGACTTAATTGTAGATTAAATATAGTATGAGAACCTAATTGAAAATTATGTGAAAAATATTCAAAAATGTGTTTTACTTCATAATCATACTTGTTTGAGCCTTAAAATGAATTGGTTAAAAGATGATGTTAATCAAACTTCAATTGGATAATGTTTACCTTGATCTTGTAATTACATGTACATTTGTAGGTGGTTTGTAATTTCACCCTAATTGAGATTTTAATTCAAAATTTATGTATATATTATATGTCTCTAGATGTTTCTCAACATTTGTTGAAAATTTATAGTATTTGAACCATGTTTGAGTGACCATAGACCAAGGATGTGGAATATACAATGGTTTGGAGCCTTTTGCTAAAAAATGGGGTGATGGTATAGAAGTCTTTTCTCTCTCTGGTTGTGTATGAGACCTTTGAATTCTAATCCTTGCTATTCTGGGACCCTTTTGGCATTTGGGAGCCTTCCAGAATGAGCTTGGAGAAAGAGGGACGATCATGGGTTGTGGGGAAAGTCATCCATCTATGCTTTTGTTGATGCATGCTGAAGAATCAAGACTTTTTGGATGCTCCTTGGGTGGATAACCTCATCCCATATTCAAATCATATAAGTTCTCTTTTTATTTTTTTTGCTTTCTATTCTATCCTTCATATTCTTTCTTGGACCAAGATCCATGGATTTCCATGGCATTTCTTGCTAGAAATAACTAAATCACCCTCTTTTATCCTCTTTTACCCAAGATTTGCCCTAAATCTTCCATAAAGGATCTTCTTTGGGACCTTTGGATGGCTGCCCATGAACTTTGATGATGAATTCGTGTTTTTCTAGGGTTAAGATTAAGGCGATCTTCTATGGAGGCTCATCATTTTGAGGTAGAAGCTTGTTTATGCTTATATATCTATGCATATCTTTGCATATTGATGGTCAAGCTTCCACGAGACATCCCAAGCTTATTGTCTTCATTTCTAGCCTTGAACATGTAAGATCATCTCTTTCTTCTCTCTTTTTATTATTTTTATTTACTTCTTCTTCCTCTTGGTCAAACACCTTGGTTACCCATGATGTTTTTAGCTTCCTAGAGCTAAAAATCCCACCTTTTTTCTCTCTTTGACCTAGGTGAGACTAGATCTAGCGAGGTGGAACCTAGATGGTTCTTTTAGAGGTTGATGGTAATATTCGATGGCTGATACACATGATCTGGAAGAGAAGGATGCTTCCTACACATTTTGTGGGCGGGTTGCATACTCTTGCCTTGATTTAATCATGCATTCATAGCCTAATTAATAAAGAAATACTTAAATATCACCTTACATACCTAGATCTTGCTCTATATGCTTAAATGCATGATTATTGCAGATTGAATTGCATCCCTATGGAAGGATCTTAGAACTTCTCACTTATCTTTATATTTTAATGCTGATCCATAATGTTAATAACTATCTTCTTGTGGCCTTATGGTTGAAAATATGAGATATATGTGATTTTTCCCTAAAAATGACTCATTTATAGCTTTTGGGATACCATAATAATGGAAAACAAATCATGTGATCTATATTTCTATATGGGAGATCATATGGACTGTATATAATATGTTTCTGTAGCTTTCATGCTTCTGAAAACATATTGAACATATGTTATATACCTAGAAGTAGCTCATTTAGACTTCGATATGACATATATGTGCTTAATCTTCTTTTAACCATAATTTGATCATACTTTAGAATCTAATCATGGAACTTCATATGGTTTTTCATGTCTATAATATTAACAGAAGTATACTTTTTGTGGTAAAAATGAAGACTAAATTATGTTGAACCTCTTTGCCAAAAATGGAATTTTGTGCATTAATTGGGTGCGTTGAAGGATGTTATGAACCTTCTTTGACTCCTACAAGTTTATATACATAACCCTCTTTGTGATATACTCTTAGACCAAATTCAACCTTTGAATGTTAATCTGAAGTTACTTTGTAAACTTGGCATTGATATGGCTTAATGGTTATTTGAACATTATAATGATATTTGTGTACCCTAATGGGTGCTTGGACATATATTGTTGGGATATTTTATATTTTCTAAATATTCCTATGTTCATACTAAGTTAAAAATAAACCTAGAAGAAAATTATTTACATTCATGATAACTATGAAGTAAACATGACCATGATATGGAGGTTTACAAATCAAACATGAACTGTATGTAATTGAGGGCAATCTTAATTGAAAGATGCCATCAAATGGAATATCTCACCATCTTATATTATTATCTATGATTCTATTATCTTATATTCCTATAATTATAAGGATTTGTATGATGTATTTTGCTGTGACCTTATATGATGTATTTTGGATACAAGATTTAGAAGTACTCTTGATGTATGTATGCTTTTTCCCTAAAGACAGTGTTGTGAGTACCATCATGGGGATAATGGTAGAATTTGACGGTAAGAGTTTAATCCATCATTGGATATAAATGAATTAGTTGAAAATGAGAAATATTATCACGTAATTAATATGTAGTTCTATACAATCATGTGTGTTGATGTACTTGCCCTTGAGAAGATGATGTATACTTTACAAATAGATAAGTAGGCCCTAGTGAATATATGTGATGTAATGTGAATACCTATGAGTTAAATACTCTTAGAAGGAAGATTCTATGTGATGAACTTACTATTAAAGACTAATCTTGTCACACTTTATTGACTTTATCTAATAGTAATGTTGTTGGAAGCTAGTTTGAAATAGATTAGATAAGTTGACATAGCCCATCTATGCTTAGTTTTATCCTTCATAGACCTTACTATGAATTGATCATAGATTTTACAACCTTTGAAGTTTTGATCTAAAATTTGGATTCTGTTCGATTACTATAGTTTGAGGATATGTGAAAAATTCTAGGTGGACATGAGATTCCTACTAGTATTTATTCCTATTTTGACGTTAATGATATTTTGGGTCCTTTTGTGCCTTATAACTGGTGAATTGGGGCCTTGTTATGGCCAATGATGGAATATGAATCCAACCTTAAGTGGTCTGAAATATGTGGATACATTTTATGTCTAATATAGTTGTTAGACTTAATTAATTTCTATTTATATTTCTATGACTTGTTCAAAATTGTTTAATATAATTAAAGTCAAAGTAATTGGCTTAACTAATAAACTTTAATCCTAATCATGTAGTGTCCTATGAATGTAGAGCTATCTCAGTGTCAGGATTTGCTGAATAGTGAAACAAGTTTCCTTGTAGCAATCTCATATTGTGAGAAGGATCTCAGAGTCATATACTTTTGAGTATACGGTGTAGGGACAGTTTTCTCTATCATCCTGATCTCAAGGTATTTTTAAGAATAGCAGTGGTTGTGTCTTGATTTATATGTGATTAAGATAAGATGTGGTCATAACTCAGGTTTGAGGGTTGTATACCCTAATTTTTGGTGTCGTGGCCTATGTACCCAGGATGGATAATGTTTTTAGTAGGTTGGTCCATTGTGCCACTATAGTTTCACCCATATATGACCGAGGGAAAGAAATATTTAGGAGTATGGAAATCCTAAGATCTTATACGGGGGTCATTGTGACTTTGCAGTGGTTAGCTAGTAGTTTGAGTGGTACACCTCAAATTATAGAGAGCTTAATAAAACATGCAACTCAGTTTTTTTTATATATCTAGATAGGATTATATTGTGAATAACATTGAATGTTACTATTGTGTTTTTATTATATGCAAGTTTTGTTATACTTTATGAATTCTCCATAATTGTAGGGATCACCTAAAACACTATAGGTAATGTTATCTTTATTGCATTCAAGATGATGATAATATGAGAACATTTTTGTTTTAATATAAAATATCTTATACTCTTGACTTTTATACACTCAAACTAAATTAAGGAGTGATGTGGGTAATTCGAATTTGAAACTAATGGTAAATTCTCTCTATTATCTATACTAGAGTATTTTTTAGGTATGTTATCATAGTAGAAAGGAGGTGGTGATCAAGATGTAACAAGATATAACTTAGTTGAGTCTAGATTGTCACTGTACTCTCAATTTTTCGATTGATAGATGGGTAGTTTATCTTGAATATGATGGATTTCTTTCCTTGTTTTTTTAATGATTAGGAGTTGTCACTTGAGATAGAAATCTTATATTGTTGTCTTTATAGATATGGATCATCTTGTAAACCTATTTGTTGTAGTTAATGAAGAGATTTCAGTTTGAAATTATATACTGTCTACTCTTGAGATGATTTAAATGGGAAGTATTATGCTTTTATATGAGATCATTTGATGTTTTGTGATGATTATTTGTAATCAGATCTTTAAGTAGATTGTTATTTTCCATAATTTCTCAACTCATCTTGTTTGGTTGCTAGTTTTAAGTTCGATTTTTGTGTTGAAAGTTGCCTTAATGATCACTAAGGTTTGATCAAGAGATGGGTCCTTACGAATACACACACACACACACACACACACACTCTATACTTGATGTTTTTTTGTTTCTGGATCATGTTAGAATAGTTGCATAGATTGAATGAGGATGTATGGAGGATCCAACCAAGAGAAGATAAAAAATGGAGAAAAAATTGAAGATCAGTGAAAAAGCTATAGTAAAGCAGCCACCACGGTAGTTCCATGCAGCACAACCGTGGTGCCAGTGGGCCACAATGGCCATTTTGTACAGAATAGCCGTTCTTGTTCTACCCTGTACACTTGTTGCTACGTTGATGATTCCCTCTATTGGAGATTGTCTACCATGACTACATGACCTACACCCTACTATTCTAAACTTTTCATGCTGAGGACAACATGGATTAAAAGTTTGGGGTGGTAGGGTAGTAAGCCCTTATTTTTCTCTACATTTGTCTATATTTCATGTTCTAATTTTTTCCCTATATGATCAAGTAGTCTAACTAACTCATCTACTTGTCCATCCATACTTGTTGTGGTTATTTTGTATACATGTAGTTTAATTTCTTGCAGTTTTGCATAATTTTCAAGTTTTTTGCTCTTCATGCCATCTTGTCCCATGCACTACATTGCATATAGGTTTTCTTTGTAATTTTAATGCATTTTTAGCTAGAATTAGCTTGTTGCTTTTATAATGTATGTTTAGATGTGCTTGAAGGCAATTTGGCATCATTTTGGCCAATTTAGCCCAAATTTAGAATTTCTTGCCTAAAAGCATGTTTTGAACCAATCTCTACTTATTGAATTGAAAATGTTGACCTTTAATAAATGCATGATACATTACCATGATCTATTGCTAAATGGTCTCAGCTCTTGATTTTTTTTACATCTGATACACCTCTTTCATGCTTGTGAATCACTTGGTTGAATTGATATTTAAGCAATCCAAAAACACTTAGGGTTTGCCAAATCTCATGATAATAATGTGGTTTTCATATTGCTCATTAATGTGGTGTGTCATTGCTTGATGAAATTGTTAGAGTAATTTTCATGCAAGATATCTCATGTTGAAACCCACACTTTTGACTCCTCTTTGACTCACTTTTCTTTCACCATTCCTTATCTCTCTACCTCATTAAAAGATGCCAAAGCGCACATATTCAACCTTGTCCACCATACAAAAGTTTTGGGTGGCCATATCTATCTTCCCATGCTTCACTCTTACCACCATGGTGCCCTAAAGGACAAAGAAAAAGAAAAAAATGTAAAATAAATAAAAAATTCTCATATGTAATATCACCTAAGTAAAGAAAAGATGAGTGCTCCCATGCAATAACACTCCAATCTCTTGATGCATCCCCTTTCTTCTATTTGCATACCCATTGAGCTAGGAAACATAAAACCTAGTTCATTTCACCCTTTTCACAGCCATGTGGGCCACTTAGTGTGGTTTTAGACATGAGATTGAATGCATGAAGATAAAACAACACCCCTACTCATATTTGATTGTCACCACCATGAAATGATTTACTTCAAAGCTATATGAAATCTATATGGATTGATTCTGCATTCTATGCTCTATATTTTAAGTTTGTATGATTAATGCTTTAATCATGATTGGTTTGTGGAGGAGAGGAAATAGTTGAAATACGTGTTTTTAGTCATTTTTGAGCCCATACAATCAATGTATCCCCTCTTGTAATGCATATGTCATTTCTTCGTGGTTGAAAAATTGAAGAGAGATTGAGTTGGATAATTCTTGAGGACAAATATGTCTTAAATTTGTGGTGGTGATGTAGCCGTATCTTAGGGCTTCATATTGTGTCTTCTTGTACTTCAATCACATCTAAACATGATAGATTACATGTTGTTTCCCCTAGGAAATGGTTTTCTTTCAAATGCATTTATGGATATTCTTTGCATTTTTTTAGGTACTTGAACCACACCTTGGATGGACATGAGAGAAGGAATATGCTCTATGGGATCCTTCACCTTTATAGGAGTCTAAGGAAGAACCTGGAGCTCTCCCAAACTACCCCTAGTGGCCTAGGGTCAAGCTAAAGAAAAGATGTCCATGATAGCAAAAGTTCAAAGCTCAAAGTGCAAGCAAAGTCCTTAGAAAGACCATGGTGACATGGAACAAACGTGCTTCCAATGACAAATTCACATGGGAAATTTCAGTTTTGAAGTAGCTACAACAAACTTTCCACCACAGCCGTTCTGACACCCATATACCATGGCTGTAGTGCCTACCATGGCTGCACTGCCACCTATCCAATATGTCCGTGCTACCATCTAACTACCATGGCCATGGTGCCCACCAAGGTCATGCTACCATCAGCCTACCACAACAATGGTGGACCTAGTTCTCACCACGACCATGCTACCATCCTTCCAAAAACTCAACTCAACTTGACATTTTCATCTCCACCACCACGCCCATGCTACCCTCTACCCACCATGACTGTGCTATCCTTTACCCACCACGACCATGCTGCCCAAAACGACCATGCTACCAAAAAGACTCCAATTTTTTTTGCACTGTATTTCCCACTATACGCCCACTTGATCTTGTTATTCCCCACTACATATATATACTTGGGTGGTAGATGGAGCACAAGGTTAGATACCTCTCAGTCACTCTCAGCCCCCTCTTGTCCATCCATTCCACCCTTTACTCCATTCAACTTCCATTCCATCACCTTCCATCCCAAAACCCTTCTTTTTATGGTTTTGGCCATTTTCCACCCTATTTCCATATCATCCTACCTTAGAGGAGGGAGATGCTCGAGCTACTTCTACTAGGAAGTGGACAAGGAGTAGTCTCCAATGAGATACTATGGATTTCTCCACTCCTCTACTCCTTTCTCCATTTTCTATTTTCCTTTGTTATGAGTAGATAGGCCCATATGTGGAATATATGGGGTTACAAATGTTACTTTGATATCATGTTGGAGGAAATTGATATGTAAACATTGTAATTTCCTTTGTTAATGGTTATGTTGTACTTTCTTATCATTTCCCATTATTTCTTATTGGTTTGTGCCTGAAATCACCCATGTTTCTAGGGAAATTACTTATATGTGGTTATTTTAGGAATAGCTCCTAGGTCCAACTAGTGGACCCCTAGCTAGTTACCCATCTTCCTACATGCTACTCAATTCTCCTACACATATGTGAGAGATCTAAGTAGCTAGTTTAGAGGCATCTAGTGCAATTGTCTTGGAGCTTCCTAAAGGCTAGATGGAAGGTGACATGAGGTGTAAAACCCTCATTTCCAATATCCATCACTACCCTCGACCCCAATTGCCGTAGGAACTTCTATCCTAGAAACCTAGACTTGACTACATCCTAATATAATTCTACCTTAACCCTAATCCAAGTGAGCCTCACAAGGGTGGATAGGGGGTAATATGGACTAGTTCCCGATGTACATCCCATCCCATCCATGGCAAATTAGTAGTTTAAGGCAAGTCGTTAGCATCTAACTTGTTGTTTGGCTTAGCAATTTAACTAAAAGAGTAATTTTTACACGTTATCATCCCAACTCAATTATAAGTACAATCCCCCAAATGGACCACACTTCTCATTATTGCATTACAACCTAAATTTGCTTTATTTCTTAGTCAATGCTTGCTTAGATAGTCTCTTTACTTTCCTAGTTAGTTGTTCTTTCTCTTGCCTTGTTTTTCTAGTTTAGGTCTTTAATTTCCCTTTAGTCTTAATTTATAGTTTAGTGTAGTGTTAGATCTTGCTTTTCTTACCTTAGTGTAGTTTACTCCTTCATGCATTTTCTTGCTTTTATTTGCTTAGTATGACTTTTTCTTTCACATTAGAACTAAATTGTCTAGGGTTATCTTAGGTTTTGATCTTGTTTTTCTTTATTTAATTATTTACTCATCATCAGTGTAATAAACTGTAAAACACATTCAAACCCTTCAACCCTAGACTCTGTAGTAGGAACCTATCCAAACTAACCTAGCTCTAGTGCCCCCCTCTCCATGTGGATCAACCCCCTATTTTGTCGCTACTCCTATATTACTATACAAACCTGTATGCTTGCGAGTTAGTACTTCTTTGTGTATTTGAGCATGTTCAATTTAAGGTCTTATAAATTTGAGAGGATCAGTGTGTTTGTACCACATGTAAAACAATAATCTACATCAATGACATAGTCAACATGTTAAGGTTCATCTTAATACCGACACCTATAGCTACCCTAATTAATCAATGCAAGATAATAATAATTTATTTAAATATTAATTATAGTAGATTATAGGTTTATTTTCATATAAGTTCGATTTACTTCCCATGCCTCTTTTAATGGACAATCATGATGGCAACTTTTTTCATGGATTCTATGAGTCTCGTAACCCTTTCTTTGTCTAGTTGAGATCGGAAGGATACAAGGAAGATAAAGGGTGTTTTCTTTGATGTTGGTTTGTATTGTTTCATGATTTTGGTTCTCCTTCATCAAGATCGTGACATGCTACTCATCACGATCCATTGGAGGAATTATACAATAGATTACTGCTAGATTTTTTATCCAGTGGTGGCCTTATTTTATTTAATTATTGCCATAGAACATTGGGAAAAACCATCCTTTCAAACTTTGATTTAATTTTATATCACATATTTTGGTTATGAGGATGTTAGGATTTACCCTAATAGAATATGATTGGAAATGGGGTATTTTAATAATAGATTAGTGTGGTTTTGTTTATTAACTCAGTAAATTCAATTAATTTAGATAATTCATACCTAATTCTATATGTATAAGAAATTACAAATAAATACTTGTGGGATAAAGAAAACAAGACCTATCAATCGTTCTCGATTTCATAACCTAATATCACTATAATATATAGTCAATATTTTAGAATTTATAATATATGCATAAAATAATATTTTGTATATTGAATTCAATAACAGGTGAAGGATACCTTGTTTGGATATAGAAATTGACTTTGAACTCTTTATACACAAAATTGAGGCATGCCTCAATCCATTTTAAATCATAATTGACAATGATTTTTGTTCTATCTCTCTTTGACCCACTTCGTTTGATATTGTCTTGAATATCCATTGATATCTATTTGGCCTGATTGGGTCTAGTGATTCTAAATTGAACTTATGATTTTTGTAAATATAGGTTGAATTCTTTCCTTGTGTCTTGTCTGAATATTCAATTTGCATCATGTGGACTGATTGATCCATTCCTGCAATGAAAAACCTATTTTTGATATATTTTCCATGTAATTTCACAATCATATGTGAGAAGTTGATCTAATTATAAACCTTAATGATGTAACTCTAAATTAGTTCTTTATAATCATATGACATAACTTAACTTGCTTCTACATTAAGAATGTTTATGAATTATTAGTGCTAGTTTAATATAATTTTTTTGTTTCTTCATATCAATAGGTATGGAGGTTATGATTTTCATAACCCATAAATGTGCCAACCAATTAATTAATTAGCATGAGGGGTTATGAGATTATCTAGCCAAAGTTAGGCAATCCACCTTTCTCTATCAAGTTTTGGGTTATGCTCCCCGACTGCCATATGATACTATGTTATCACTATTACAACTATTATCAAAATGCACATTGGTGGATAATTGATTATGTGAATGTGTTATGTGCCCTCAATTGATTGTGCCTATGTGGAACATGTTTATATTTTGATACGCTAAGTATTTGTTACACTCCTTTTTTCTTTATATAATTTTAAATCATGTGACATGAAGTTTCTCTTAACATCCAATTGGATATATCAACCTCTCTCTGCATTGGTGGAACCTTTTATACATAAAATTAGATGCCCCTTGTTCAGATATTTTCCAATGCCTATTTAATACACATGCCATTTTTTATTGATAAATTTCCATTGTGCTTCTTTTGTGGGGGCATTCCCAACCTTTAGGTGAAGAGGACTTTGGTATAGATGAGAATGACTTGTACCTTTCCCATGAGGATCTAGATCTTATAGATCGTCAAAGTAGATAGGTTTCCCTCTATTAGTCATTACAAATTAGTTTTGTTTCTTTTTATTTCCCTTTGTATCCACCTTTAGTGGTGAAGAACTATATGACTTATGATAATTATAATAGTTAGATTAATTAATATTTTTCGACTATAGTTTAGTTATTGAGGACATACTTGATATATTGAATAATAGTGATTTTATCCCTTGTGAAAATTTTTCAAGGCGTTTGGCATGGGATGTTTTCTATTATTCCTTTGAATATGTGAGTGGCTCCCCTTTTATGTATCACTCAATACAGGCCTCCATTGCATGACATCTTGAATTTCATTGTATCTTAATATTAATTCAAGTTTAGTTATAGCTTGTGGTAGATGTGTTTCGAATGCATGCTTAATCATTTGACTAAGATTAATTATCTATTTATCTAGCATGTATGTCGAGAGGGTATACCAAGAGTAAATATATTTCATTAAAGGATATTTAATTCTATCAATGGAAGTGATTTGACCAAGTATAAGGTTATTTTATCTTTATACCCTGATATCAGGATCTAAATACAAGAGTATAATATAATGAGGTTGGGGTACATATCATATACCACATGTCAAGATAGAGGGAGAATTATCCATACCTTTTATAAATGCCTTGCATGAATATTATTAAATGGATAAGTTTAATATGTTATTGAAATGGAAATGAAACCCTAATCCTAGGATTCCATTCATAACTTGATTATTTATCAATAATTTATGTTTTTTAATTTAGCGATTAGACAACTCATAACTAGTTCTCTAATTTACACAACCCAAATTATATTTTAAATCATACTAAGATATTGAAATGCTATGGTTATTTTTCTTAATAATCAAGGATTGTTGTGGAGATTACCTCTAATTTGAACTCATATACTTGTATGGAAAATGTGTGGAGTCTAATTACAAACATTAAAGCTCATTATTTATGTACAACAAATTTCTGGGACTATTACTGTGGAAAATTCTATGCTTGCTAGACATACAACCGTAGAGACTAAATGAGCTAAACATAATCACATTCACACCACCATCCAACCATTTATAACATCATCATATCTAATAAATCCATTTTAAATCTCATTTTAGGTGTATTGTTCCCTTGTGCATGCCACACACTAGGAGCAATATGCACTCAATACCGCTTGAGTTTTTTAGAAAAATTAGTCGCACCCATATTTCACTTTACTCTAAAAGGAGAATTGGATTTCCATTCCCACCATGTCCACTGAAGCTTAACCATGAGGATCCACCCATTCTAGAAATGACCTAAACTAGAATTGAACTTAATGGAGCTATCAATGTTTTAGCAGGTGAGGAGAAAAACTTCTCCATCAACCCTCATCATCAAATAGATGATAAAGAATAATTTTGGGTGAATTACTTAAAGAATCCAATCTCCCTATTTCTGAGCTCTAACAAGAACTTTCAAGATCACTGGTGTCACCATACATGGGATGCACTTGATATTATCCCCCCAACTTTGATAGACATTAAAAAGTCATGGCTATTGTAGTTGCCTGCAATCTCCGTTAATAATTGGGATGGAATTATGAAGGTCTTCCTTGCCAAATATTACCCACAAAGTAATATACTCAACCAATAAACTAGATCATTAACTTCATCCAGAAGAATGGTGAGAATTTGTGTGACACATGGGAGAGGTTTCATGACCTACAATGCTTGCTCCCACATCATGGGCTAGAGAAATGGCTACTTATGCATATGTTCTATAATGCTATGACCAATAGAACACATGGAATGGTCAATTTCGTTCCCATTGGATTTTGATGAACAAGACACCCAACAAATCCCATGACATAATGTAAAACATGTCTTTTAACCTCTATCATTGGGACTCAAAAATAGGCCCTACATCTTCAACAAATTACTACCAAGAAAAGGCAATGGGTTGAATCAAATGATATGCTCATAACAAAGATGGACCTGATCACAAAGAAGCTTGACAAATTGTCCACTCATGTAGTGAATGTTGCAACAATTATTTGTGAGGTATGCAAAGAGCCATACATGCAACTTCATCTTGTCAATATTTGTATCCTGCTCAAGCTCTAGACACATATGTGGGAAATTTCAAAAATAAGAAACAACACAATCCATTTTCTAATATTTACAATTTAGGGTGGAGAGATAACCAATGCTTCTCAAACCACTACAACATGATGAACCCACAAAAACAGTAGTAGAGGCATCACTAGCATTAAAATTAACAAGGAAATGGACAACCTTCAAATTTTAGTAATAAAGTGAATCACAACTTCAACAGGGTCTATAAAAAACCTATCCTTCCAATCAAATATTTACAAATAATATAAAAAACATAATTTTTTTTAGAATCATGCCTTACACCATAGTAGTAGAAGCTTTAGATAAGATTACAAAACTAGACATGGATTCCTATCTACTCTTCAATAGGTACAAGTCTTGCACATCTCTTTTTGGTCTTGTTTGATTGTTTGTCCATGAATTCTGCGAGGAACAAAACCACACATGGACCCCAAGAACTAAATATGGGTTAGTCAAATGAGTGGTACAAAATTGATAATCAGAAAGTAAAAATATGAACGTATCTACAAAGGATGAAAAAATGCTAAGGAATAACATATAGGCAAGTATAAAAAAGTAACAATGGGTTTTCAAATTCAATAAGATTCAATATCCAAATATGGAAACTAGTAATTCAATATTTCAAATAGATAGCACATATCAATGTCTAGTTGCTGGGAACCATGTGTTCTCTCCTAGGGACAACAATAACACACCAACTGTGAAGAACCCTACGTCCTTTAACTCTGGAAGAGGCATGGAAGCATAGTTCCACTAAACTATGGGCACTTCCGTACCTGTTTTGACATTTAAACATTGTGTTACCATTTTTCAAGAATAGGTGTTGGCAACCTTTACAAGAGGAAGGACAAGGTTCAAATTTTATTTTTTGGTCAACCGACCTATCTAATCATGCATGAATCAATGAGGGAAATAGCCTTTTAAATATAAATAAAGATTTCATACCTTTGAAAAAGTATCCAAAGTGAAAATATTCTGAGTATTAACTCCAAGGGACAATCAAGAGAGAGATCTACAAATTTAGAGAAATATTTGTCACCATATGGCTTGGAATTAATTGTTATTCAATTCATGTTTTGTTATTCATGACTAGGGTTTTCCGTTTAGGAGTATTATTCATATTTTACCATTACCCTCATTCATATCTAGGTTATATACATATAATCAATATTACATACTTAATTATTTTGTCATAGTTTATCTAGATTAGATCCTAAAATATTATTTTATCTTATATGTATTAGAATTCCATCTAATCACTAGGATGAATATTTTTATTAACCAATTTACCCACATATCTAGGATTAAATGTTAAATAGTTCAATTCATACTAGTTATACACCTTTACTTAGGTCTCAATTATTTAAGCTAACCTAATTATGAATCACTAATATATTAATATAAGGATGAAATAACTTTGCATTATTCTAAGACAAGGTTCATTATATATTTTATTTCCATTCTAGGGATTTTAGATCCTATCTTCCCAGTAAAACTACTTTATCATAATAGATCCATTTATCGAGTTACATGTAAGTTTATAAATTAAGATGTCATCTATGACCTAGGTTTTCTATTTTTCTACCCCTTTATCTTTTTATTATATACTTTCATTTGTCCACTAAAGGCAAATATATTAAGATTATAATTTAGTTATATATATTATTATATGATCAACTTGTCATATCTATGCATCTATCAATATTTAGGGTATTAATTTACATACTTGACAATTTCTTATATTAATACACCAATAGTCAGGCCACTTTGTATTCCAATTAGTTACTCATGATTACCTTTATCTTGCATATTTCAATATTATCAATAATATACTAGGTATTAAGCGTCATGAAGTGATTTTTTTTAGAAATAGAATAAAAAGAAGCAAACCTACTTGGACTGATCATTCTCGATCACTTTCCTTGATTTTTTTGGGTCGCATGTGTTGGGAGGGATCACTAATCTCATGTTTTCAACTTTCCTCATTATTTTAGTATCCATAGAGGTACTTTGCCTATTGCTTGGTTACTTGGATGTGGCCCGAGATAACCCTAGTTAGTGTTGAGCTTGAGGAGTCCATGACATCTTCACTGTTGTTGTCAGGTTAACCCATATTATAGAATTGTGAAAGAGTGATCGAGGAGTTGACAAAAACCATTTGGTGGTGATGTAGGCTTCCTTTCAATATGGAGAACGACGCTCATGAGATATGGAGGTAGTGCACGAGTGAAAACAATGATGGCAACAATTGTTGGCCTACTATCTAATCAGAGGAATTAGATCTGCTGTAGATCTAGGATGTTTGCTTTGGCTTATGGTGAGCTACAAGTTTGTAGATTCTTAGATCTGGGGAGGTGGATTGATATGAAGGTCAAACTATCTATGGAATAGTTCCAAGAAGGGTGTTGCCATGGAGGCTGAGTGATGATCATAGGTCATTGTTGTAAGTGTGTGAACGGGATCAGAGGTGACATTGTAGGTCTACAACCATGGGGGTTAATATGAAGAGGAGAGTGATCGAGGATTTCTCCTAGAGTTCGAGGAGTCTTTTGTCACTGTGGTAGAGTCACCAGTGAGGTGTCGACTCTGGTGTCATCATCAACAAGTACAAGGGTGAACTGAAAGGGGTTCACATGTTGGGTGATGAGCTTTTGTTGCTACTGTGGAGTCCAGGTGAAAGTGGGCTCTATTGTATTGTAGGTCCAAATTGGTTGGCTAAGTTTTATAGTCAGAGAGAGAGTTTCAAGTGGTGATTTCCATAGGTGGTGATGCTATGAGAATATCAGTAGGTGGTAATATAGGGTGATGGGTTGGTATTTCTGGGGTTGTGATGATGGAGAGGGAGCATTGAGGAGGAGGTGATGATGAAATCATACTATGGTTTTGATCAGGGGAGACCTAGGGAGGTAGGAGATAGTGTTATCCTATAACACATGTGTTACATAGTAGAGACGCAACTCTCAAAACTTACCAATTAAAATTGCTAATTACTCCCCTTAATTCTAATTAATTTCCTACCTTGTTACTTCTAAATGTAATCCTCCATTGTTTTGGGATTTATACCATGGGTTCAATTTCTATTAACTAATTTGAAGAGAATAATAACACCTCCATTTCTACCTTTGATCTTTCTAACTTACTAAATATTAGTACCTCTATTTATGGGTCCACTCAACAATTATATTTATATATATATATATATATATATATATATATATATATATATATATATATATATATATATATATATATATATAGGCCATTTTTTTAATACCTGCATGGGTAGCCTGGATTTCGCTACCCGGCAGCCAAAAAAGTAACTGTTCTGACCAAATAAGTAATTCTTCTATCAAATAAAGTAACTATGTTGATAAAAAAGTAACTATACAACTAAAAAAGTAATCCCGTACAAAATACACAGCAGATATATATGTAACCGTGTTTTGAAATCTACTGTTACAAACATAACTATCTATGTATGAAACTCAACAGTTTGCAAGGTAAAGTAACCCTCTACATGTCAAAAGTGACCAACTTGAAAAAAAAAGTAACCAAAATGGGGGGCAGGTAGTTACCCGCGCAGGCATTAAAGACGGGCCCATATATATATATATTTATATATATATATATATATATATATATATACCTAAATTCAATATATATAGTTTGTTTGTTATTATTAATTCCAAGACGTTTATAGAAGGGACATAATACAATAAATGTGAGGTATAACAAAGTGTTGCACCATCAATGATTCCTTACATCAATTGATGTCAAAATGATTCTCAACATAAAATGAGGGACACATTTGTAAATATTTCTCAAATGTGGGGAATGACTTCAACTTGACACAAGAAACTCAATTGGATACTAATTTCTAGCATACAAACTTTCCAATTTGATCAAAATAATAATTGAGACTTAGCATGCAGGATTATTGGGTATAATAAACTCAAGTTTAGGAGAAATGGTGATTTATAGATCAAAATAGATTTAGTACCCAAAATTCAACATGTTACAACTCTCCACCTCTAAATGAGCATTTTGTCCCTTAAATTGCTACGTCCATGGTCTAGTCAAGTACTACTCTCCACCCATAGAAGATTTAACTAGAAATCTAGAGATGTGAAAAGACTATGTCGACTAGTGCCTAGTATATTTTTTTGCAATTTCTCTTAACTGTTACCCTACACCAAATTCTAGATTTTAAGGGCTTCTTGTGATTCTCCTCTAGGTTTTCTTCTCATATTTCCTTTATTATGACTTAGCTCAAGAAAACCATCAATAAAATTCCATAAAATTATTTTTCTTTGTGTGTCTAGTATTATATTGAAAATAATTTCTCGATGAGAAGCCTTTTTGATGTAAAGTTGAAAACGGCCAAAATCAATGCGAGAACTAAGTGACAATCACCTCATGTATACATTCTAATTACTATTACTCCACATCCCAACTACTCGATACATCTTTGGAATTTAGAATTATATGAAACATAAGGAGTCACTTCATCACTTAGTGATGCCTGGTCCACATAACTCCTCTAGATTCGTGTGCACATTTCTAGTTAAGACTAAATATAAAGAACTTTGTGTTACACCATGAAATTATTAGATAAAAATTAGTTATCATAGACAAGCTTAAGATGTCAGTGTTGCAAGGGTCATATTCTATATCTACATGTATATGTCTTAACTATTCTTCTTCAATAATAAATCCATGTAAATATATGCCTAGGGGAGTCTAAAATCAAATAGATGAGCTAGATATGTTTCATGAATTTATAAATCAAGGTAGATACCTCACATCAGAGTCTTATAGGTATCCTACTTGTAGTATAGGTATATCCCAATAATTGAATAAATGATAGTAGGGTTTATTTTCAATTATCTACTCCATTTTTATTCCTAACTAACCCTAGTTTTCTAAGGCGTGCATGAGTGAAGACTATTTATAGGTTCTGATACCATATTGTGAAGACTTGATCCTTATCATCAAATACTTACAAAATAATATCATAAAATATAAATAAATGTTTTAGAGTCATGATTCATGGAAGGTTTATGTAAGATTACAAAATTTGACATTGATTCCTATCCACTCTTCAATAGGGGACAACTCTTGCACATCTCTTCAAAGTCTTATTTATTGTCCTGTCCGTGAATTTCTAAAGGAACATAACCACACATGGACCCCAAAAAGGAAAATATGGGTTAGTCCACTGACCAGTACAAAATTAATAATTGGAAAGTAAAAATATGAACCTATCTATGAAGGATTAAAATATTCAAAGGAATGACATATAGGAAAGTATCAAAAGGTAGCAATGGGTTTTCAAATTCAATAAGATTCAATATCAAAATTTTGAAATTAGTAATTCAATTTTTTAAATAGATAACACATTCCAATGTATAGTTTTTAGGGAAGCCATGTGTTCTCCCATATAGAGAACAACAACACACCAAATGAAATTCCTAGTATAGTGAGGGACCCTATGTCCTTTAACTATTGGTAGAGGTGTGTAAGCATAATTCCTCTAAACTATGAGAACTAACCTTCCTTTTTAGATGTTTAAACATTGGGCTACCACTTTCCAAAATAAGTGTTGGCAGCCTTTCAATGAGTAAGTCTACGATTCAAGATGAATTTTTGAGCTAGCGACCTATCTAATCATGCATGAATCAATGAGGGAAATAACCTTCAAAATATAAATATAAATTTCGTGTAAAAAAGTATCCAAAGTGCAAAAATTTGGAGTTTGACTCCAAGGGACAATCAAGACAATGACAAACAAATTTAGAGAAATATTTTACACTATATGGCTCGGAATTGGTTGTATTCAATTATTGCTTTGTTATTCATAATTAGGGTTTTCCATCTAAGAGTGTTATTCATAGTTTTCCATTATCCTCATTCATCGTTAGGTTATATATATATTATTAATATTATGTACTGAATTATTTTTTCACATTTTTTAGGTAAGATGCTAAATTTTATTTTATCTTATATGTAGTATACTTCCATTTAGTCACTAGGAAGAAATATGTTTATTCACCAATATACCCTTACTTGGGATATCTAAGGTTAAATGTTACATAGTTCAATGCATACAAGTTATACACCCTTACTTAGGTCTCAATTATTTAAGCTAACCTAATTATGAACCACTAACATATGAATATAAGGATGAATAACTTTGCATTATTCTGACATAAGTTTCATTATATATTCTATTTCCATTCTAGGGATTTCAGATCCTATCTTCCCAATAAACAATTTTATCAGAATAGATCCATTTTTTGAGTTACATGCAAGTGTACAAATTAAAATGTCATCTACAACCTAGATTTTCTAATTTTATGCCCCTTTATCTATGATTATATACTTTCATTTGATGCTAGAGGCAAATATATTTAGATTATGATTCAATTATGTATATGCTTATATGATTGATTTGTCATATCTATGCATCTATCAATATTTAGGGTATGTTTTATAACCTTTTCTTAAATTACATACTTGGCATTTTCTTATATTAATACACCACTATATACATAAAATAAGGTCATGCAACTTAATAGTCCAATTAGTTACTCATGATTACCTTTATCTTGCATTTTTCATTATTATATATAGTAGATTAGGTATTAAGCCTCATGAATGATATTTTTTGGAATAGACTTAAAAAGAAGCAAACCCGCTCAGAATGGTCATTCTCAATTAGTTTCCTTAATTGTTGTTTGGTCACAGGTGTTGGGAGGGATCACTGATCTTGTGTGGTCATATTCATTGTTTTAGTATCCATAGATGTACTTTGCCTATTGCTGAGTTCCCTAGATGTGGCTAGAGATAACCCTGTCAATGTTGAGCTTGAGGAGGCCATGATGCCTCCATTGTTTCTATTGAGTTAATTCATCTTCTAGGGATGCAGAAGAGTGATTGAGGAGTTGAAAGAAACCATTTGGTGGTGATGTAGGCTTCCTTGAAATCTGGAGAAGTGACGTTCATGTGACCTAGAGGTTTTGTATGAGTGAAGATGATGGTGACATCAATTGCTGGTCTGCTATCTAATCAGATGAGTGGGATCTACTATAAAACTAGGATGTTTGCTTTAGCTTATGGCAAGCAATGAGTTTGTAGGTTCTGAGATCTGAGGCGGTGGATTTCTATGAAGGTCAAAGGATCAATGACATGGTTCTAGAAAGGATTCTATCATGGAGGCTGAGTAATGATCACAGGTCATCACTGTAGGTTTGCGACCATGATTAGAGGCAAAGTTGTAGGCCTACAATCGCGGGGGTCAATACGAGGTAGTGGATTTCTATGAAGGTCAAAGGATCGATGGCATTGTTCTAGAAAGGATGCTAACATGGAGTCTGAGTAATGATCACATGTCACTGTTGTAGGTCTACAACCATGATTAGAGGCAATGTTGCAGGTCTGCAACCGTGGGGGTCAATATGAAGAGGATGCTATTTGTGAATTTCTACTAGAATTTAGGGAGTCTTGCGGCACTATGGCAGAGTCACCATCAAGGTGTTAGTTGGTGTCATCATCAATGAGTACAAGGGTGAACTGAAAGGGGTTAACATGGCATGCGATGAGCTTTTTTTCCATCGTAGAGTCCATGTGAAGGTGGGCTCTATATTGTTACACATCTAGATTGTTTGGTTGTTTTCTATAGTTAGAGAGAGAGAGAAAGAGAGAGTTGTAGGTGGGGAGCTTCATAGGGGGCGATGCGATGAGTTTGGTAGGTGGTCATATATGGTGAGGGGTTGATATTTATAGGGGTACTATGACAAAGAGGGAGCATCGGGGAGGAGGTGATGTCAACATGAGACTAGGGTTTTGATCAGCAGAGGCCTTAGGAGGTAGGAGACCATGTTATCCTATAAAACATGCGTTACAAAATGGGGATGTGGCTCTCGTAACTTCCTAATTAAAATTTCTAATTACTACCCTTAATTCTAATTAATTTCCTATTGTATAACTTTTAAATGGAATCCTCAATTGCTTTAGGATTTTGACCATGGGTTCAATTTCTGTTAACTAACTTTTTTTAAGAAATTGCACCTCCACTTATATCTTTGACCTTGCTAACTTACTAAATATTAGTACCTCTATTTATGGATCCCACTCATCAATTATATATATACCTAAATTTGACATACCAAGTTCCTTTATTAAAATTGATTCCAAGCTATTATGTAGAAGGAACAAAATACTATAAATGTGTGGTTTAAGAAGGCGTTGAGACATCAATAATTCCTGTTGCATTAATTGATGTCAAAATGATTCTGAAGATAAATTGAGGGTTTAATTTGTAAACATTTCTCAAGTGTGGGGAATAACATCATATTGACACAAGAAACTCAAATGGAGACTACTCTAGCATATAAACTTGCCAATTTGATCAAAATAATGATTGGGACTTAGAATGAGGGACCATTGGGTAAATAAACTCAAGTTCATGAGAAATGATGATTTATAGCTCAAAATAGATTTAGTACCCACAAATTTGGTATGTTACAAGGTCATAACATGTTCAATAACCAACAATGGAATAGAGATCCTTCATATTTTAATGAAAATGCACATCATTAGTTCAATAACTAACAATGAAATGATAGCCTTTAGATCTAATAATAATGCAAATCACAACTTCAACAATCCTTTGCAAAATAATAAAAATATGGTATATAATCTCTTTTAGAGACCTTTGTCTTCACAGAAGTGAAGAAAAATAAAGAATTTCATCTACAAAGATATGCAATGAAGGATGCCTTTAAAAATATCTCCAACAAAGTTGATGGATAGGCAATCATTCCCAAATGTTAGAGAGCCAAATCACATATCACACTACTTAATTCATTTCCAAAGTGCAAGTGGGATCAATGCCAAGCCATCCATAATAAATCTTTTTGGGAGCTTACCCCTCTTAAACAACCCACTAATGTGAATAAGGGTCTAACTCCAAAATCTAAACGGAGTGCCTTTGGAGATGTCCCAACAAAATTATGTCTTCCCACTTTTCCAATTTAGATTGAAGTCATAGCTTGTGAACTCATTTGTTTTAGTTTAATAATTAATGATGAAATACAATACTTCACGAGGATGATATTTTGGTTTTATCTTGGTCAATGGTGAGAAATTTATGGTCACAAAATACTTTCATTAAGGAAAAGTTTGATTTTGGAATTAATCGTGATAGAATTTTAGAAGATGTGTCCTGAGAAAACATGTCATACCTATTTGTAAAATCAAAAGACTTAGCTTCAAGCATGACATGCTCACCATAAGAATAGAGTGCCTCCCAAAAGAATGAATTGGCATTATGCTAAACCTACACACTGTGTGCAAACTCAACATGTGGAATCAAAGGAATGGTACAAAAAATGTCCACATTGTGCTCCACCAAAGCTCACCATGTTGATGATTTTTTTAAACCAATAAGGGAATCTAGTCAACACACTATGCATGTGACTTGCATGACATGCTCTTCCACTTAATTAAATCAATTTCAATGAAGCATGACATGCTTGGTGACATGACACCATGCTCCAACCACTTAGTTTGAGCAACAAGGTATGCAAACACATTGTTCTCTATGCTAGTACACTGTGGCCAAAAAAATTGTAAAGATTTTGACCCTTTAGCCATGGATCTTTCCTTCATAACATGAGAAGAATGATATATGGCACTCGCCAACTTGACTCCCTTGCCACTGCAAACACCAAATCCATTTGGATCCCCAACCACCAAGATTAGGAGGATGAAAGGCTCCACCATGACCATACCTGACCCATTCCCCACATGCAATTTCTCTTTTCCTTCCCACTAGTGGCTATTCAGAGTTGTAGTTCCTCCCTTTTCCTTCTCCGTACCATGCACTGAGCAACATTACATGACTACCATTTCCCTCCATCCAACAACACAAACACATGCAGTGGGGGTATATTTCAACCTTAGCCCTCCTCTACTCTTAGTCAAAACCATTGCATTTTGAGAAGCAGAGCACTGACACTTCCCCTGTACTCCTCTACATTGTGAAACCCTCACCACTACTCAAATAGGTTCACACAAGATTCCCTTCAAGAATCTTTACAGTAGTGAGGCATCATTGTGCGATGCACCATCCATGTTGACACCGCCACCACCACCACATTTGATTTCAAGGAGGGCATGAAGAACACACACTATCGACATGCTAGTGCACAACATATTCTACAAACATGCTCTGTTGCAAGATGTAAGCATTCAAGAGGAAACTAAGGAACTTCTGGATCAACTAGAAATGAAAAAGTGTTGTTTCCCTTGTTGGATCAGTGGGCTCTAGAAGTGGAGGCGGGTTGAATAGAGCTAAAACACTTAAACCAAATTCATTAGACCTTCAAATTTATTCAAGAAATAAGATTGCAAATATGAAATTTGAGTGCAACTAAACATACATAGCAAGTATGAGAGAGATTAAATAAGATCAAGAACAAGCTATGTATAGTGGTTCCAAACTCCAAACTAGGAGAGTGTACGTTCACTACCTAGAGACATCAACCTCTAGGATTTTGCAACCATTGCACCCTTATTGTATTCCATAATAAGAGATACAAAATGACCTTCATTTTCTAGGGCAAGGATACCTAGCCTTTCTTTTAAGGATCAAAGGAGAAAATAACCTTAAAACACTTACCTATCATAGAGAAAGAGTCTTCAATGTCTATAAGGGATTAACCACTTTTGCAAGGAGCTTGACACCTTCACTAAGGAGCTCTCCTATTGCAACAAGTCTTCATCCTTGAAGGAATTACCCACTCTTCTCTTGGATCTTCAACCTTCAACTTCACCTTCATCCAAGTGAAGCTTTCACCAACTTTGCTTGAGAGAAAGGGATTGGGAAAGGGAAGATTGAGAGGTTCACAATGAGTACAATGAAGTATCTCTCTCACAAATAACCTATGTCACTCAATTAATGTTGATCTGTAGTAAGCAAGAGAGAAAGGGTCTCTTAGTAGACTAAAACCACTCAACTATAGTATAGGATCATAAGAAGAAAACTTGGAATGAAGTCCAAGGGAACCTATTTATAGTTGGGGTTGTCTACTAGCTAGTAGATGCACTTGGGAATGAATTCTAGTCATTTGGGGTGTTACAAAAAATCTATTTTTGAGTTTTACAACACTCCCATGGCTAGAAACACTTTGTCTACACATTCTGTATAGTGCAGTCGATTGAGTTTCAATAAATGTAACTCGACCGATAGCACTATTTGACAAAGAAAATTTGAGTTTCGGTCAAGTTTATCCGGGATGAAACACGACCAATGGCTTAAATTTGATTTGCCTATGCAAAGGTGTTGGTTGAGTTTGTCATGGGGAAACTCGACTGACCCTGGCAATTCCAAAGATTCATAAAGGATGTCGGTCAAGTTTATCCTAGATGAAACTCGTTCGATAAGTCCCTCTCATGAATTTTAGAAATTTCTATAAAGGTTATTAAATATTTGTTGTAAATGCATTTTATATGTTTCTCATCTTAGTTACAAGTCATAACATCCATACAAATGATTAAAAAAATGTCTTAAGGGTTTTAGGGCATTTTCTACAAAAGTACATTTGCATTGATTTTGTATTGTATTTGATCAAGCTAGGGCTTGATTTAATTCATCCTTTTCATGTAGTTAATACCTAAAATCAATGTCAAATAGACATATTAGATACATATGAATGGAATGGTTAAGTCATCATCAAAATATCCCTCTAGTGAAAAAATGCTCAAGGATGGTGTACATGTTTTTGACGACTTTATTCATCATGCATGAGGACAAACCCAAATTCCATTTTGACACCATCACTTCTTCCTACTGAACAAGGAGTATGCAATCAAATTCGTGCAGTTATTCAGTTTATATGGCTTAAATATGATGATTACACTTGCATCTCATCCTCCTTCGATGAAGAAAAAACATCCTTTTGGAGTGCCATCATAGAGGAGACTGCATACACTTCATTAAAGACTAGAACAGTAGTCATCCACATACACATCATCTACTACATCCACCACCTATTCAACACACATATTTTCTAAAGAAGAAAACACATGGAGCAGTTTGGAATATGGATATCTAAAACACATGGAGTGGTTAGGAAATTGGAATATGGATATCTGAAAGTCATAAGTGTTATGGACTTTCACTGCCAACGTGAAAAGGACCTGTAGGGTCACACACATAGGATTTAACCTGGAAGAGGAGTTTTGTCCACAAACAATGTTTAGATTGATTACTAAAGGAGTTTAGTAGTTCAATTAAACACTCAATTAATTGATAGCTCAATATCATAATGTTCAAGGTGTTGGACTGATTGATTAGAGTATCAGATTGATTGAAACTACAATTGACTGTTTCTGCACAATCTGCACTCCCAACCGATCGGCTCATGTGATGAACCGATCGACTGAGTTTGGTGAACCGGTCGGCTCAGGTGGTGAGTCGATCGACTCATGTTCAAGTGTTGAAATGATCGGTTCAACTGGTCCAATCGAGCAAGTTGGGAAAGTAAGATTGGTGAGAAATTTCTTTTCGTTTCACTTGCCCAATTTGATTGGAACAAGGATTGGTATTAGGTACCAATTAGAAACAAAAGAGGAAAAGTCAATCGGGAACTGACCAGGGCCACGAACTGACCGGTTCAGAAGTGAACTGACCGGTTGAGGTGTCCCAACCGATCGGTTGAGGTGTCCCAACCGATCGGTTGAGGTGTCAACTGACCGGCTCAGGACCCCAACCGACCGTTTTAGAAATGAAACGATCGGTTCAGGTCACGCAGTTGGTTGTTTTTGTGGAAAATCTCGAACCCTTCTACTCCTGCATTAGTCCCGCATTGCCCGGGATAGAGAACCTTATCCCATGAACCTCATATATATAGGGGTATTGGGGGCTTCTCAGACAACAACTCAGTGCAACCAGTTGCTCTGTAAAGTTTTCGTTCTCTCTGGTTTTGGTAACCGAGAAAGCCCAAGCAAGTGCTACCCGATAAGGGAGGCACAGCAAGGGAAAGACAATTGCAGAAAGCGATTGGTGGCAGGAGAGTGTGTTGGCAACTATTATGCTGATAGGAGGGTGCGACTCCTTCCAATTCCTTATGGGAGGAGGAGATTGGAGTTTCAGGTGGTCCGTGTGGACTACTTCAGAGGCGGGAGATTTCTGCTGCTCGGAGGACAGCTGTCAATCCCGACAGTCCCGGTGAGACCAGGAGTCGTCAGTCCCAGTGCGATCAGGAGCTGCACAGACACCGTCCAAGACCGGAGGTGAAGACCGCGCAAGGCGTGAGGTATTGTCTCCGATTAAGCCTTGGGACAAGGTATGATTCCACAAACCATCCCTTTCCTATTGTATAGACGTTGACGCATTTCCTTGTTTTGGGTTTGGGGAGAAGAAAATTTTTGTTTCTACTACCTTCTCTGCCTCCCCAAAAACCCAATAGTGGTATCAGAGCCATGTCAAGTGCTCTATATTTTAGGATTATTGATATGATCGATTTTGGTTTGTCGCCTTTATTTATTGCATACGATGCGAATAAAATTGGCTTTATGCATGTCCAATCCTAAATCCACAAATCCCAATTTACATATATGATATGTATTATTAATGCACTCGATACGCGTCGCCCTTAAACGATTTTTGTGGTGGATTTATAGCGTGGTTATGGCCAATAAACCCTATATGTGTATGGTTGTATGTGGTTGCTTGCATCTCGGTCTGCACACCGATCTTCCTTCTCCTATTCCTGATGTAACTCGAAATAATTCGAGATTTCTTTCCCACCTTTGCTCCCCCCGAATGTAACTCGGGGTTTCTTTTTTTACAATGTAAAATAGGATAGAATTTTATTTCCTGTTATGTCGAAGAACGGCGGACATCAGCTGAGATGATCGGTTCAAGGCGTGAACCGATCGGTTGACGTTCTAGACGATCGGTTCAAGGAGTGAGCCGATCGGTTGATGACCGGTTCGAGGAGAGAGACGAACGGGTGGCAGCCAAGAGAGATGCACGACGACCAGGTGAACCGATCGGTTGGAGGAGCCAACCGATCGGCTGGTGGCACCCAGCCGACCAGTCTGATGGTGAGCCGATCGTTCATGTGATGAATTGATCAAACCCAGAAAGGCAAAGCATAGAGTTCATCTTGTAAAGGTTGCATGTGATGTAGACCTAGATGACCGTGATTCCTCTTGGCTCGAGGAATCACATTAGGATGTCCATAATCATCGCTTTTATCGTTTCGTATGTTTTCTGTGGGATATAACATGTATATGATACATACTATATATTGTGGTGATTGGATATGTATATGTATATAAAAACCAAATCCCTAATTAAATATTAAGTTTTAGATGCCTTCCAAATGCGACACACATGAAAAGCTTGATCGACTAAGTGTGGGAACGCCCTAGCGTGGTGCACCGTCTATCTCGTGGAAGCGTGAAGGATGAATGCGTGGGTCTTCTCTAGCAGGGTGCATATTCATCGTATTTGCTTTGGGTCAGACTTAACAAGGTGACCTAGATAGGATCTAACACCTTGAGGCATGGAGATGCTCATGGCAAGGAGTTGCATATGACATCTTATCAAGAGTTGCATATGATGCAATTGGCAAGAGTTGTCTACCTGAGAGATCTAAGTTGTGGGTGACAGCCCTAGCTGGTTCATGACTTAGAGTATTTCAGGATCTTGCCCACTAGAAAGTTGTACGCTGCAATCTTCCGAATTGATGGTGAGGGCTATCAATTTGAACTAAAATAGTGGGAGCGATAATTAATTAAAGGCCTAATTATATCGTCAACTTTTCAAATCAATCAAATAAGTCAAAAATGAGTTTTGGACTAAATTTGCATATTTTCCTTTTGTAGTACAAATGGCAAACAACAACAATCACTTTTCTTTGCGATCGGTCCTTGAAAAGGACAGGCTGAATGGGACAAACTTCCACGACTGATATAGGACATTGAGAATTGTTCTCACTCAAGAGCGAAAGCTCTATGTCCTGGATACTCCAATTCCAGAGGAACCGACTCCTACCGCACCAAAGGCAGAAAGGGATGCTTACAAGAAGCATTCTGATGATGCCATTGATGCAAAGTGCTTGATGTTGTGCTCTATGAACCACGAGTTGCAGAGACAACATGAGAACATGGGTGTCATTGAGATGATTCAGCATCTCAGGAACATGTATGAAGATCAAGCACAACAAGAGAGATATGATGTCTCAAGGGCATTGTTCAAGTGTGTCATGACAGAAGGAGATCCAGTTGGTCCTCACACACTCAAGATGATTGGGTATGTGGAGAACTTGACAAGACTGGGATTTCCACTGAGCAAAGAGTTGGATACTGACGTGATACTGCAATCGTTGCTAGAATCCTATAGTCAGTTTGTGATGAACTACAACATGAACAATTTTGATAGGCCACTGTCAGAATTGTTGGGCATGTTGAGGACAGCCGAGACACTGATGAAGAAGGACAAGCCTAAGTCTGTGATGGTGATCACGAGCAAGAAAGGCAAGTCCAAGCGCAAGGGCAAGGGCAAGGGCAAAGCTAAGAAAGGTTCTGATGCTAGCCAGGAGCCCAAGTCATCTTCAGCTCTCAAGGCCAAGGGAGGCGTGACCAAGAAAGGAAATTGCCACCATTGTCAAAAGCCAGGACATTGGAAAAGGAATTGTCCTCTGTATCTAGAAGAACAAAAGAAGAAGGAGGCGACAGATGTCTCTACATAAAGGTGTCATGAAAATAAACTTGTAACACTTTTTGAGATATATGATACCAAGATGTAAAGTGTAAAGCACTCAATAAATGGGGCAAGTGTTTCCGCCATAGAAAGGAGTTCTTTAGTTTATTTTTCAGCCTTAAAGGCATGTAATACAGTTATGAACTGCTATTTTATATTTTCCAATAGATAGAAACACTTTATTTTGCATATTGTATGACAATGATGGCAATCAATAAAGAGATGTTTCAATTTCTAAAGATATGATCTTTGTGGCAATGCCTTGTTTATCTTGTGGTATTTGATATGCATAAGATAAAATGATACCTAAAAGTTATTGATAACTCAAACAATCAAATTAGCATCAATCATGAGAAATTCATTTCTAGTTTCCATGTGATGGATAAATCTAGACTCTTTTAGTTGGATAACCAGTAAGAGACATGAATATCTTGGACATGATTAATCAATCTTCACTAAAGGTAGTGGGAGAATGATTATCCAATCAGGTATAATACATGTGATGTATTTACATACCCATTGGAGTAAATGCTAATACTTCAAAAGGTGTTTGAAGAAATACCAATATGAATATCTTGAAGTGTTCAAGATTATCATAGATGAAGTATGAATTTGGTAAAGTGCTAATTCTTGATGAGATCAATGAATGAAATACTTGGACCAAATGTTTGAGATCCTTATGAGTGATTATGATAATGTATCATAGTGAACTCATGATTAAGGAATGATGATGTCTAAATCAAGAAGGAGTCATACTCTAAGGAGTTAGAGGATGATTATCAAATAATTGAATTCTTCTTAAATAAAGAATACCCCACACTAATAAAGGACATTAAGAATCACAATGAGTTGTGAGTTCTCATATCCTTGACAGATACACCTCAATTATCTATTTGATGAATTGGTCATGTGATGAGTCAACTATCTAGATGATGAGGAACCGAATTTTGAGTTATGGTTTATGACCATTACATCCAAAATGACTTCCATGTGAACCATAAGGTATGACCTTGATGGTAGCACCCATTGGATGGAAATACATAAGTGCAAATAAGTCTTAAGTGTTAAGACACATGGATGACATTATGAGAAGGATGATGCTTGTTGATTGCAACTTAATGACTAAGAGATTTGGCATATGGATACTAAAACTGCATTCCTATGAGGAATAAAACAAGGATGTGTACGTGACACAACCTATAAGGTTTATGAATCCACTAATGCAAATGAAGTCTATAAGTTACAATGTACTAATCAATGTGATTGATTGAGTACAAGCAACTCAGAATTGGATCTTTACTTTGATGATATAGTCAAAGGGTTTGACTGATATGTCAAAGATAAAGAAGGGATCTATGATTTAGTGGGGGCGTATTCACATTCCACATGTTGATGTGAAATGGAAATGTTCTAGAATGGAAATCCAAGGTGGAAATTATCTTTAAGGAAGATAGAGATGTTTCCTATGAGATAGGAATAGAGATCTATAGAGATAGTTCTCGAAAACCTCTTGACCTGAAAAGAGAGAGCATACATTGGCAATCTGTACTGAAGGGTTCAGTGTACACAGATTCAGTGGGAGAAAACTTGTCCATGTTACATGGAGTTAGTATCCCAAGGCCAAGTGTCCAATTCTTATGAAGAATGGGAACACTAAGAATAGATATGGATCTATCATGTATGTAATCATCCCATTATCTTGCATGTATTGACATGGAAAGAATAAAATGCATTCATCATCTTGTATGTAGGACATGACAATATGATGTGCTCATCCTGATAACTCGTATGTGAGACATGACAAGTGGATGTCTGTCTACTTTCAGTAAGGGTTATTGGAAACCATAAGAACTTGATAAGTACTTGAGAAGTACTAGTTGTATGGAGATAAGGAAGAGTTCGATGTAAAGAGTTACATTGATGCGAACTTCTGAAAAGGACAAAAAATTAATCGCAAAATATATAGGATATATATAAGTTAAAGTTTGTTGATAATTGGAAGTGTTCCAATAAAACCATTTAAAAGGAAATGCCGAGTATCCGTGTGTTAGAGAACATCAGTGGATACTATATGGATCTGGAAGTTCATGAGATGAACTTATAGATATTCCGGTCATTGATGACAAGTATGGAATCCTTGATCATGTAATGTGGCTAAAGGTTAGCAAAGGAATACTGGATCACATATTACAACAACTCCATCTCATACGTGTGACGTACAATGAAGAGATGTGAGACATGCAATTTATACTGACTTTGGCAAGGTGTTGCCATTACTCACTATGTTGGCACAAGAGCACAGTAACATGTGGGACATGTTTGAAGATCACTATGAATATGATTCAATGGTGATTGGCTCACAGTGCAAGTGGGAGTCTGTTGGTATGTATGCCCTGAGAGCCAATCATGGGATGATTGGTGGGATACATTAAGATTGATTTGATAAACATCAAAGGCAAGCTTCCAATTCTTTTTGGTTGAGTCATATGAGATAGTGATAGAACATATTGAATGTCTAGAGAATGACCGTACTCAATGACGTATGCTTTCAGGTTGAGGACCTGAATGATGAGATCATACGGATGTTAAGAGTTTGTACATTCTTATTATGTCCCTAGTCGGATGTCATTGTGGAAGGTAGATAGACAACAATGACACACAAGACCAGATTGTGGTGTTGGTTGATGACAAAATCTCATTAGTCATGATATAG
This sequence comes from Alisma plantago-aquatica, assembly GCA_963693085.1. Classification (NCBI taxonomy): domain Eukaryota; kingdom Viridiplantae; phylum Streptophyta; class Magnoliopsida; order Alismatales; family Alismataceae; genus Alisma; species Alisma plantago-aquatica. The sequence goes on along the minus strand of OY856413.1, from coordinate 280,974,151 downwards.
AGATATCAAACCAAACACATAGGTACTTGTTAGAGAACAAGTGTACTAGACAAACCCACCGTGAGTTTGACACATGGAACCATGACATGGTAGTCATAGTCAGTACTCACAGTGATGGTGGTGAGTGTGATTCTTTGACCTGAAATCACTACACTCAACACATGTCATTGGCCACACTTTGACATCATCAAACATAGTCCTCAAACATGGGTTGTTATAAAGGTGATGATTGGGTGGCTTTGACACATGGGGATTTTGAGGGGTGAGTGATAGATATGGGATTTGTCCCTCCTGAGGGAGTTTGATATCCATGGACACTTGATGAGTAGAATTGAGAAAGGTGTGCACACATGTGTGAATCAGTATGTGATATTGATGTCATACATATCTCTTCCAATATACTCTGAGATCAAGAAAGTGAATGAACGTTGGCAGGATGACTATTCCATGCCCCGAGTTCATTCGGGATATCAGTGACAAAGGAATTATACATTCACTGTAACACCATTCACGGATTGTAGGATTGAAAGTTGTTCTCCAACTTTCTATTTCACTTGGGTAGAACTGATGTGTGACTAGGCACCGATCTTTGCTTGTGAAGTCATAAGTGTTATGGACTTTCACTGCCAACGTGAAAAGGACCTGCAGGGTCACACACATAGGATTTAACCTGAAAGAGGAGTTTTGTCCACAAACAATGTTTAGATTGATTACTAAAGGAGTTTAGTAGTTCAATTAAACACTCAATTTATTGATAGCTCAATATCATAATGTTCAAGGTGTTGGACTGATTTATTAGAGTATCAGATTGATTGAAACTGCAATTGACTGTTTCTACACAATCTACACTCCCAACCGAACGGCTCATGCGATGAACCGATCGGCTGAGTTTGGTGAACCGATCGGCTCAGGTGGTGAGTCGATCGACTCATGTTCAAGTGTTGAAACGATCGGTTCAACTGGTCCAATCGAGCAAGTTGGAAAAGTAAGATTGGTGAGAAATTTCTTTTCATTTCACTTGCCCAATTTGATTGGAACAAGGATTGGTATTAGGTACCAATTAGAAACAAAAGAGGAAAAGTCAATCGAGAACTGACCAGGGCCACGAACCGACCGGTTCAAAAGTGAACCGACCGATTGAGGTGTCCCAACTGATCGGTTGTGGTGTCAACCGACCGGCTCAGGACCCCAACCGGCCGTTTCAGAAATGAAACGATCGGTTCAGGTCACGTAGTTGGTTGTTTTTGTGAAAAATCTCGAACCCTTCTACTTGTGCTTTAGTCCCGCATTTCTCGGGATAGAGAACCTTGTCCCATGACCCTCCTATATATATAGGGGTATTGGGGGCTTCTCAGACAACAACTCAGTGCAACCAGTTGCTCTGTAAAGTTGTCGTTCTCTCTAGTTTTGGTAACCGAGAGAGCCCGAGCAAGTTCTACCCGATAAGGGAGGCACAACAAGGGAAAGACAACTGCAGAAAGCGATTGGTGGTAGGAGAGTGTGTTGGTGACTAGTACACTGACAGGAGGGTGAGACTCCTTCCAATTCCTTGTGGGATAAGGAGATTGGAGTTCTAGGTGGTCCTTGTGGACTACTTCAGAGGTGGGAGATTTCTGCCGCTCGGAGGACAGCTGTCAATCCCGACAGTCCCGGTGAGACCAGGAGTCATCAGTCCCGGTGCGACCAGGAGCTGCACAGACACCGTCTAAGACCGGAGGTGAAGACCGCACAAGGCTCGAGGTATTGTCACCGAGCAAGCCTCAGGAAAAGATATGATTCCACAAACCATCTCTTTCCTATTGTATAGACGTTGACGCGTTTCCTTGTTCTGGGTTTGGGGAGAAGAAAATTTTTGTTTCCGCTGCCTTCTCTACCTCCCCTAAAACCCAACAGTGGTATCAGAGCCACGTAAACTGCTCTATATTTTAGGATTATTGATATGATCAATTTTGGTTTGTCGTCTTTATTTATTGCATACGATGCGAATAAAATTGGCTTTATGCATGTCCAATCCTAAATCCACAAATCCCAATTTACATATATGATATGTATTATTAATGCACTCGATACGCGTCACCCTTAAACGAGTTTTGTGGTGGATGTATAGCGTGGTTATGGCCAATAAACCCTATATGTGTATGGTTGTATGTGGTTGCTTGCATCTCGGTCTGCGCACCGATCTTCCTTCTCCTATTCCTGATGTAACTCGAAATAATTCAAGATTTCTTTCCCACCTTTGCTCCCCCCAAATGTAACTCAGGGTTTCTCTTTTTACAATGTAAAATAGGATAGAATTTTATTTCCTGTTATGTCGAAGAACGGCTGACATCAGCTGAGATGATCGGTTCAAGGTGTGAACCGATCGGTTGACGTTCCAGATGATTGGTTCAAGGAGTGAGCCGATCGGTTGATGACCGGTTCGAGGAGCGAGATGAGTGGGTGGCGGCCAAGAGAGATGCACAATGACCAGGTGAAGCGATCGGTTGGAGGAGCCAACCGATCGGCTGGTGTCACCCAGACGACCAGTCTGATGGCGAGCCGATCGTTCATGTGATGAATTGATCAAACCCAGAAAGGCAAAGCACATAGTTCATATTGTACAGTTTGCATGTGATGTAGACCTAGATGACCGTGATTCCTATTGGCTCGAGGAATCACATTAGGATGCCCATAATCATCGCTTTTATCATTTCACATGTTTTATGTGGGATATAGCATGTATATGATATGTACTATATATTGTGGTGATTGGATATGTATATGTATATAAAAGCCAAATCCCTCATTAAATATTAAGGTTTAGATGCCTTCCAAATGCGACACATGTGAAAAGATTGATTGACCAAGTGTGGGCACGCCCTAGCGTGGTGCACCGTCTATCTCATGGAAGCATGAAGGATGAATGTGTGGGTCTGCCCTAGCAGGGTGCATATTCATCGTGTTTGCTTTGGGTCGGACTTAACAAGGTGACCTAGATAGGATCTAGCACCTTGAGGCATGGAGATGCTCATGGCAAGGAGTTGCATATGACATCTTATCAAGAGTTGCATATGATGCAATTGGCAAGAGTTGCGTACCTGAGAGATCTAAGTTGTGGGTGACATCCCTAGCTGGTTCATGACTTAGAGGATTTCAGGATCTTGCCCACTAGAAGGTTGTACGCTGCAATCTTCTGAATTGATGGTGAGGGCTATCATTTTGAACTAAAATAGTGGGAGCGATAATTAATTGAAGGCCTAATTATATCGTCAACTTTTCAAATCAATCAAATAAGTCAAAAATGAGTTTTGGACTAAAATTGCATATTTTCCTTTTGTAGTACAAATGGCAAACAACAACAATCACTTTTCTTTGTGATCGGTCCTTGAAAAGGACAGGCTGAATGGGACAAACTTCCACGACTAGTATAGGACATTGAGAATTGTTCTCACTCAAGAGCGAAAGCTCTATGTCCTGGATACTCCAATTCCAGAGGAACCGACTCCTACCGCACCAAAGGCAGAAAGGGATGCTTACAAGAAGCATTCTGATGATGCCATTGATGCAAAGTGCTTGATGTTGTGCTCTATGAACCATGAGTTGCAGAGACATCATAAGAACATGGGTGTCATTGAGATGATTCAGCATCTCAGGAACATGTATGAAGATCAAGCACGATAAGAGAGATACGATGTCTCAAGGGCACTGTTCAAGTGTATCATGACAGAAGGAGATCCAGTTGGTCCTCACACACTCAAGATGATTGGGTATGTGGAGAACTTGACAAGACTGGGATTTCCACTGAGCCAAGAGTTGGCTACTGACGTGATACTGCAATCGTTGCCAGAATCCTACAGTCAGTTTGTGATGAACTACAACATGAACAATTTTGATAGGCCACTGTCAGAATTGTTGGGCATGTTGAGGACGGCCGAGACACAGATGAAGAAGGACAAGCCTAAGTCTATGATGGTGATCATGAGAAAGAAAGGCAAGTCCAAGTGCAAGGGCAAGGGCAAAGCTAAGAAAGGTTCTGATGCTAGCCAGGAGCCCAAGTCGTCTTTAGCTCTCAAGGCTAAGGGAGGCGTGACCAAGAAAGGAAATTGCCACCATTTTCAAAAGCCAAGACATTGGAAAAGGAATTGTCCTCTCTATCTGGAAGAACAAAAGAAGAAGGAGGTGACAGACGTCTCTACATAAAGGTGTCATGAAAATAAACTTGTAACACTTTTTGAGGTATATGATACCAAGATGTAAAGTGTAAAGCACTCAATAAATGGGGCAAGTGTTGCCGCCATAGATATGAGTTCTTTAGTTTATTTTTTCAGCCTTAAAGGCATGTAATACAGTTATGAACTGATATTTCATATTTGCCAATAGATAGAAATACTTTATTTTGTATATTGTATGACAATGATGGAAATCAATAAAGAGATGTTTCAATTTATAAAGATATGATCTTTGTGGCAATGCCTTGTTTATCTTATGGTATTTGATATGCATAAGATAAGGTATCTTGATGATGTATACTTAGACTTTTCTTTGTGTGTAACCTCATGTTGGTTATGATGGTCGCTAAGTTTTTGATCTAGTGGTCGCCAAAGATTTTGGTACTTATGTGTTTGATGAGATTTTGAGCTATAGCGGTCACCGAGTTTTGAACTTAATGGTCGTCATAATTTTGAATTCTATGTGGTTGAAAAGTCTTCTTATCTTATGTGGTTGCCAATATTTTTACTCTAAATGGTCTACTAGAATTGAAATTTGATTTGGTCGCTAAGTTTTGTATCTTTGATGGTTGCCAAGAGTGGTGACCCTAGCGGTCGCCAAGACCTTCTAACCCTAGCAGCCGCCAAAAGTATTATGATCCTAGTGGTTGATGAGGATCCTAACCCTAGTGGTTGATGAGGATACAAACCCTAGTGTCTCAAATATTTTCCTAACCTAGGTGGTCTCCAAGGTTCCTAACCTAAGTGGTCGATTAGAATTTCTAACTTATGCAGTTGCTATATTTCTTGATTCATGATCAATGGGTTTTCTAATCATATGAGTGTGAGTCAAGGGGTTTGAATGTATGAAATCAATTGGTTATGTTTGTACGTATGCATTCATGATCTTATGGAGATTCTAAGAATTAGGGTTTATCCCTGAGTGCTATTTTGTAACCCTAATTCAACTTATCTTGTTGAACCTAACACTAATATGAATAGGTGATGATGGTTAATCATACTTAGATTCTTACATTATCGATATGATGAGGAATACTCTCTCTTATAGTTGTTGTAACCTTAATATGTTTCCATATGAATGTCATAAGCCCTTAAATGCAATGTTATCTTGAACTTATACGTCACATGTATGGACGTGGTTTGATGAGCCTTGGTAAGGCATGGAAAGATAATGGTGTTGTTATCAAGAATGATGTGATGACCTTAATGACCTTTGGGCATGGTTGAACCCTAATCGAGGTGTGATCCTCTTCATGATGTGCTAAGGATTTATATTCTGTGATTATGTGATAAGATTTATATTTCATATGTTTTATATCTTTAGGAGTTGTAACATACCCATATTTTTGTAGAACTCTTTTAGGGTTTGTATGTAACTTTATTGATGCAGTCTTAACTCACTTAATTGGCATTAACTAATCAAGTAAAACCCTAATCATGTAGTGCCCCATGTTGTAGATCCATTCTAGTGTCATGACTTTTTGGATGGTGAAACAAGTATTCCTCCAACTGAATCTCAAAGTCATATACTATTGAGTATATGCATGTTTTTGAGGATTACTGTGGTCATACCTCGACCGGAGAACAGTCAAGGCTGTATATCAGATGATTATGATTCAATATATGTGATATGATTGAGGAAAACTACGGTTATACCTTAGATGATAGGGTTTTCATACCCTGATTACTAGTGCTGTGATCTATATACAAAGGGTGGACTAGGCTATTTTGCAGCTAAAGTTTATATGTCATTGTTGCTGAATCGTACTTGCTTAGGGTGGATGAGATCTTAGGATTACAGCCCTCCTAGATCTTGTACGGAACTGATTTTAACTTGATAGTGGTCAGTTGGTGTCTGAGTGATATACCTCAAACTCCCTAAGGCTTAATAAAAGATGTCATACAGTTGTGTAGCATATCTGTTAGGGTTAAACATGGTTCAGATTGGATGTTAACCCTTGCCTTATTTCCTTCTATTAGATGTTATATAATGCAGTTGGACAAGTTAAACTTTTCGTAACATGATAGTTTTGTTTGTTCCTTTAACATCTTGTTAATCATTCTTGTTTCTATACCTACATATTTAACTTGCTTTATCTGCTTAATCTTCTTAATCAGTTTAATATTAATTAACCTACTATAATCAATAACCATTGCTAAGAGTTATATCTCTCACTGGGATGTTGTTCTCACCTCGTGGGTCACTACATCTTTTTAGGTGTCAACGATGTCGTCAAGATAATGGTGGAGAAGAAGAGAAGCTTGGAGAGTAGTAGAAGTAGAAGGTTGGCTAGTAGTCAGTGTGTCCTAGAGTCGTCCCTATATTCTTAGGTCCAGGTAGCGGATGTTCTGTAGATGATATGTATGTCGACTCGAGTTTTTAGCAGTGTGTTAATGTTTGTATATGGCATGTATATGTGGAACATATCTTTTGTATATAGGTTGTGTCCTCAGCCACTAGACATGCATGTAAATACCTGATATGGTATGTGTTGATACACAAGTTGTTGGACCTTTTATGTAAATATTTCTAAACATTATGGCAATGTTTAAATCAGTTTTAATTTACCCTCTTTTATGGTGATGTGGCTAATTAGTAGTTGCTCGTGTGTCTTGTTTTGAGTAATCTCATTTAGCATGATGGGGCGTCACAATTTGCTTAGTATCATAGCTTTAGGTTCTCCTCTCCGTCGCCTTCGTCTTCCCCCTTTCTGACCGTCGGGTCGGGTCTCCGTGCCTTTAGATCAGGGCTTCAGGGTGGTGGGGTGGCGGTTTCTTGGGTGGTGGCTTCGTCTCCGGTGAAGCTGGTCGCTTGGTGGAGGCAAGGAGGTGGCTGCCACAAAACCTTTGGCATGGATCTGCTGGGGGGGCATTTCTCGCTTTGTTGCTTTCGCTCTATTTTTTAGTTCAGTCTGTGTCGGCTCCCTGCCTTTCGTTTTGGTCTTGGGTCTAGGCAGTTTCTTGCCTTCTTCTCATCGTGTTCCTTCGGAGTTTGTCTCTCCCTTCAAGGTTTGGGTGTCTCTCCTTTCGTGAGAGTGATGAGATCCCTGGTTGGTCTCATTTTTGCCTCAGGTTATTTGCTGCTTGAGCCGTGCCATGGATGGTAGAGACAACAATCAGACGGAATCTCAGTCGGGCTCATGCTTAATGCCACTGCCTTATGCTCAAGTTGAAGGTATCTCTCACAATAGCTGCTTTGGTCAATTACAAAGAAGAGAGTTCTATGCAGAAGCGTTTCAATCTCATTCCAATATGAGTGGTAGTGGTGTTAGTTCTATGTTCTTGACTGATCTAGGTTTCTTCTGGTTGTTCTTCTCTACTTGTAGATGTCGTATGGCTTGAGTAATGAATGGATCTATTTGCTGTAAAAAAAGGTTCGTTGATTCTTTGGGGACATATGACTTAGATTTGTTTCTGTTCTTACGTAATCCAACATATCCGATAAGAGCTTATGCTTATGCAGATATATTTGGAGAATGTCAAGAGCATGCAGAGAGTAGCTACGTCATGCTAGGAGGTGGCGGTAGGAGGCCGACACATGTGGGAGAGTGCCAGTAAAGGGGCTAGAATAGCCCGCAGTGCCTCAGTTTGACCCTATAACCATGGCAAATCTTGCTTTCTAGTCCATGTTTGGGCAGCTCATGGTGACAATTGCGCACATAGCAGATAGAGTGCCCATACGTCAAGCTAGGGCAGCCATCCCTAATGTAGAATCTCAAGGTTCTAGGAAGATGTTCGAGAGGTTGCGGCATGTTGGAGCTATCGAGTATGTGGGTACAATAAACTTGGCTAACACTGACATGTGGTTAATAGAGCTTGAGAAGGTGTTTAAGATCTTAAACATCCCAAAAGAGGACAAGGTGAAGCATGTGGTTTACCTTTTCGTGGGCAGTGCTGACCATTGATGGGCCATAGAAGAGGAGAAAAGACCAAAAGTTGTCATATTTTGGGAAGAGTTTTGGGGAGAATCACGTACCTAGATGAGAAGGCAATGCAATTCAAGAAGTTACATCAAGCTTCGATGTCGATCAACAAATACAAGTCTAAGTTAATGGAGATTTTGAGGTTCTATCCTCATATCGAAGCAACAATTAAGGAGAGGATCTGTAGGTTTGAGAAGGGTCTGAGAACAAATTTGTCTATGACAGTGTCTGGTTTAGAGAACAAAGAGAGGTTCTCTACCTTTGTGGAGTCTGTAAGGAGAATTGAGAGGTCTATTATTGAGAAGCGTGAAGTCAACTATAAGAAGAGGACAAGTCAGTTTTAGGGGCAGTCATCTGGCAGCTTTAAGAAGCCAATGTTCTCATCACCACATTCACAACAGAGGTCAAATTTCTTAGAGCTGAGATCAAGAGTGTTGTCACAGTGGTCCCAAGAAAGGGAAGAGGTCAAAGTTTTCCACCATAGGAGCACACATTACAATGTGTGTATTAGTGACAGGGATATCTGGAATGCAATATGATTCATGGACTTGTCACAAGTGTGGACAAGTAGGACATATAAGGTGGACGTGCCCTATGAATGACTAAGAAGTGATACAACAGTTGTGATGCCCCATGGCACATAAAGAGAGAATACTCAAAACATAACCGTGGAAGAAATATTAATGGGAATATTATCAGAAAACACCATAAATTAAAACCTTTTTCATAAAACATCCAAATAGTAAGAACCTTCACATATAAGTCCTTTCATGACTCAAAGCATATACAAGGCATGTTGTTAACCTATAACCAAATAACTGTTACAGAACATATATACATGATTCCACCGTATCTGGTATACAAAAGGGCACATAAAGAAAGCACGTTCGCGAAACGTCTACAAAATGTTCCCAAAGACCCTAGTGTACATGGATGACTCTAGGACTCTATCAACAAAAGACATCTAGCAGCACTGCCAACCTTATCAGCTACTTCTCCTCTTACTACTCCTCAACCACCTCTGCACGATCTCTACCGCTTAGTGCGTGTCGACCTAAAAAGGGTGTGGGAAACCCACATGGTGAGATTCCAAAAATCAGTGGGAGATATAACTCACCACCAAATCTATTATTATCATAGATAAGATAAACTGAGCAGTAGTTAAATACAACTAAGATGAAGTAGGTAATGATTATTAACATGAAGGACAATTACTGTTGAATTATGAAACATCTTAATAATTTAGAAGAAATATGAAGAACATGTGTATTTTCTATCAAAAACATTGTATAAAGATCAAGCAAGGCCTCAACCAATGTTTTTGTTTTTGATCCTATACAATTATACTACACAGTTGATTACATATTTCATTATGCCCCAAGGATTTGAGTTTTACCGCCCAAATCCAGCCGACCACTTGATAAGTCAAAATCGGTGCCATACAAGGTCTAGTGGAAGAGTGGAATCCACGACCTCATCCCCTCGGTCAGTATGAGAACATTGGCAGGGACATCATTAGTCAGACTGTTATTAGTGGCTTATAGTCCAGCTATACACATCTAGCCCACCTTGGTACATGTCACAACACTAGTCAGTTACGACCATATTCGTACTCTTTATTAGGATATGACCGCATGCATTCCTATATCTCAAATTGAGCTACAACCGCAACTGCACTCTTTATTGAGGTATGACCGTAGCCAATCCGATACATATACATTCAGGATACAAGGAGATACCTCAACTTGAACCCCACATATTCAACAATATGCGCTCCGAGTTAAACTCATTTCATCATTCAGCAAGTGCTGACACTGAATGGATCTATGGCACATGGCAAACTACACCATTATATTTCACTTGATTAATTAGATCAATTTAAACATCTTTAAGAATCAATCAAGTTACAACGTATAACCTCTAAACAAGATCTACATAAATAGGGCATAACTCATCATCAGAACAAATTGAATCACATTAGGTGTGATCTCATGACATCATGTCTCTTTATGCTTGTTATTCATCATATGTCCATCTCAAGGACCAATATCCATCATAAGGACCAATGTCCATCACAAGGAGCATTTCAATGGATCATAACCACTCTATGTACATCAATTGATATCACATGCATGGTTAGAAACTGATGACAAGAAGGCAATGCATCATCAACATCATCATCTCATAGGACTCATGCTGTACATATCACATCATACATTTTACATCATGACAATTAGGGTTTCACTTCACCCGATTAGGGTGTATAAGGTTGGATCAACAACCATCCTTAGATTATTACTTTCATCATCATTATGAGGTGTGTTATGAGACATAGAAGCATGTTTATCATTATCATATAAAAAATGTTATAAGGTATAGAACATAGCTCTTACATCACACGTACAACTACTCCATCGGGTAACACACCCTACCATGTGACCTTAGTATGGACATGGTACATCTCAAACATTACCACAAGGTGCCGTTTAGGGTTTCACCATAGGGTATCGACTTGTCCTAAGTGTATCGGGCAACCACAATAGGATAGGGTATCAGGCCACCATACCAAGGTAAAGTATCGGACTATCACTTGGGAGGGTATATCAGATTAGCACCATGAGGTATCAGGTACAACACTTCAGGAAGAGAGTATCAGCCAACCCCTTGTATCAGGCAACACTATCCAGAGGTGCAACAACGTCAAAGGGATAACAACGTCATGGTGTATCAGGCAACACTCATCATGGTGGGGTGATGATTAGGGCTTGAGAAACACATTAAGATGTGATGGCTAACAGGGTGTCAGGCAGCAATGCCCCCAAAGCAACAACTAGCCATGCATCAAGCCATGGCGGGCAGTGATGCTACCACCAAGATGGGTTGACCTCTGCCCAAGCGAGACGTTTCAAGTCGTGAAGACCAAGCCATAATGGCCATCATACTAGGCATCCCGATCAACTCCATATCGGTTTAACAACCACCAAACCAGCTAACTATCTCAACTCATACCGACTCAAACATTCCTAAGGCATGACAATCTAGGCAACATCTAATTGTGTTGACCTAGCCCTAACTAAGGTTATGATGACCTATCTCTTGGTGTAATAGTTTGTCACTCTCTGGATGTGATGGCCAGGGGGCGTCACAGGTCACGATGGCCTCCAAAAACCTAGCAATCTAACCTACATGTCAGCTTCCACAAAAGAATATTGGCCACAAGGCATATCGACCACAAGGCATATCATCCACAAGGCATATCGACCACTTCATCTTCAACCTCAAGATGATGTTCCTAACAAGGTAAAAGAAAGGAACAACACATGGAAAACATCTAAGCCATGCTCTTATACTAAAATAGTTCGCAAACTACCCAAAGGTACTACTAGCATGCAAGCAATAATGATCCATAGATCAAGAGCAAGATAACAAGTAAAAGATGATAATAACAAAGAGGGTTTAGAGTTATATAACCTGCCTCAAGGATCACCACCAAGCTCTAACCTTCAAGGTTAAACTCCAAGTTTTAGAGCTCAAGGTAGAAGAATATCCTCCAAGCTCGATCACCACAACACATCTAAGAGAGAAAAGGAAACCATGGTTAAGAGAGCATGAGAGGGAAAAAGAAGCAAACAAGGTCCATGGACGAGAAGAAGAAAGAAGGAGAGAAAGGAAACTAAGGACCATGTCTTACCAAGGTAGAAGATGATAATAGAACACCACAAGCTTAGGCTTGTCCACCAAGCTCCAAGGGAGAACACTCCACAAGCTCAAAATCGTCCACCAAGGAAGAGGAAAGCAAAGATGGCCAAAGGATTCTCTTACATGGAGAGAAAGAAGTATATATACAAGAGAGATGAAAGAGAGAACAAGGGGAAGGTGTCACCACCTAAGAACCCTAGATGAAACATGTCCATGAAGAAAGAGCCACATGCAACACCATGCAACAAGGTGATAAGAACTATGCCTCGCCCACTAAGCCTCCTTCCTAGGTCAAGGCTGATACACATCTTCTCCTCCATTCACAAACTGATAAGGATGAAACGCTAGAGCCACAAACCAATATGGTTCATCTAAAGACACCCCAAAACTGATAAGATGTCCCTCAAGACACCCACAACTGATACAAGGTCTCTCCAAGGCTCTCAAGCCCAAGAAAACACTCCTAGGTGTAAGATACACCTCACACATGAGTGCAAAACATCACCAAGGATGTCACCACTCAACCAAGGCTCAACCAAGGTGTCTATATCTCTATCACTTCTCTATATGATGCCAAGAGAGAGAAGGAAACACTAGAGGTGGGAATTTTGCACATCAACCCCTATCTTGGGTAAATTGCAATTTGCACCAAAACCTCTCCACAAAACACAAGCACCAACAAAACAAGATCAAACAAGGAACTCAATTCTCCAACATGCCCTAATTACATCTCTAGTGATTAGAGCAAGGAGCTAAGAAACATACTTAAGCAAAGAAAATAGGGTTATAAAAAATGTGGGTCATGTTCCTTACAAGTCATAAACTCCTAACATGGATTTCACCCCCAAAATCCTAAGAGAAAAGGGAAGGGTACTTCCTCCTCATCTCTTCCTTGAGCTCCCACATGGGGCTTCCTCAACACCACAGTCATGCCAAAGAACTTTCACAAGCACAAGGTCCTTCCTCTTCAACTTCTTCACTCTCCGATCAAGGATCAACATTGGACCTTCTTCATAGGTCACATCTTCATCAAGATCTATCTCCACTGGCTGTAACACTGACTCTGTATCTGGATGACACTTCCTCAACAAACTGACATGGAACACTGGATGTAATATGTGCAACTCAGGTCGAAACTCCAACCGGTAAGCCACCTTCCCAACACGTGCCACCAGTGGGTAAGGTCCCATATAACTGGAAGCCAACTTACCCTTCTTCCCAAACCTCAGAACACCCTTCCAAGGAGAAACCTTTAGGTATACCTTGTCTCCCACTTGGAACTCTAAGGGTCTATGATGATTATCCGCGTACAAATTGTGTCTATCTTGTGCTGCCTTCAACTGTTGTTGTATCACTTTGATCTTCTCTGTTGTCTACTGTACAAGCTCAGGGCCAAGAAGTTGATACTCACCTACCTCATACCAACACAACAGAGATCTGCAATGTCTCCCATACAATGCCTCATATCTATGCTACTCTGATAGCTGTTGTTGTAGGTGAACTCTATCAAACTGAGATGTACATCCCAAATTTCTGAGAATTGAAGAACACAAGCCCTCAATAGACCCTCCAAGATCTGGATGGTCCTTTCAGACTAACCATTTGTCTGTAGGTGGAAAACAATGCTGAACTTTAACTGCATTCCCAACGCTGTGTGCAGCCGCTCCCAAAAGTGACTCATAAACTGTGCTGGAACATTGTGCAAACACATTATCTCATCAACATAGACTTGAGCAAGCTTTTCTGCTGTGAACGTTGTCTTCGCGGGAAGGAAATGTGGTGATTTGGTCAACCGATCAATGATCACCCAAATGGAATCATATCCCTTGGCTGTCCTAGGTAGACCATCCACAAAGTCCATAATCACATGATCCCATTTCTACTACGATATAGGCAACGGTTGCAACATTCTTGTAGGCTTCTGATGCTCAGCTTTGACTTGTTGACATACTACACATCTTGCAATGAACTCAACTACATCTTTCTGCAAGCCTGGCCACCAATACATATCCTTTAGATTGTGGTACATCTTGGTACTACATGGGTGCATAGCATACATAGATGAATGAGCCTCTTCCAACATCATCTTCCTCGGGTTATCCACATCAGGAACCACTATCCTGTTATGATAACAACAATCCCATCTTCCCTCTCATGAAAACCATCACACTTCTCACTGCTAAACTCTAATCTAATCTACTGTGTCACATTATATGTCTGTAGATCTTCTCTAATTTGTTGTCTTAGCATAGGCTTCACATGTAGTTGTGCCAACAAACCGGCTAACAAGGAGACTTCTAACTTGATTCATCTGATGCAAGGAGACCAACATGTCTCACTTGTGACACATTAAATAACTCAATTGGCCTTTATCCATGGATGAGGATGAAGACTTTCTTCTCAACACATCTTCTACGACATTCTCCTTTTTTGTATGATAATCAATCGTATAGTCATAATCTTTGATCAACTCCATCCAACAATGCTGCCTCATGTTCAATACTTGTTGCGAAATGATGCACTTTAGGTTCTTGTGATATGTGAAGATCTAACACTTCTCCCCATACAGGAAGTGCCTCCAAATCTTCAAAGCATGAACCACAGTAGCTAGCTCCAAATCATGAGTTGGGTAATTCTTCTCGTGTTTCTTAAGATGTCAAGAGGCAAAAGAAATTACTTGCTTGTCCTGCATCAACACACATCCCAGACCATTCTCAGATGCATCACAGAAGACGATGTATCCTTTTCCTTTCTCAGGCAAGACCATAATCGGTGCACTAGTCAACTTCTCCTTCAACGTATGAAAAGCACATTGACATATGTCGTCCCAAATGAATGGAACATCCTCTCTTGTTAACTTAGTTAGGGGTAGGGAGATGGCACTAAACTCCTTAATGAACCTCCAATAATAGTCTGCCAGACCTAGAAAACTGTGCAATTCTATTGACATATTCGGTTGTTCCCATTATGTCACATACTATACCTTCTTAGGATCTACACATACTCCTTCTATAGATATCACATGCCCCAAGAAATCTACTTCCCTCAACCAGAACTCACACTTGCTAAACTTGGTATAGGGCTAGTGTTGTCTCAACACTGTCAATGCCTGACAAAAATGTTGTTCATGCTATTGACTATCACGATTATATATCAAGACGTCATCTATAAACACCACCACAAACTGATCAAGGAACGGTCAGAACACCCTATTCATCAAATCCATGAATGTTGCTGGTGCATTGGTCACCCCAAACGGCATAACCACGAACTCATAGTGACCATACCTCATCCTAAAAGCTAACTTTGGTATGTCATCCTCCTTGATCCTCAACTGATGATATCCTGACCTCAGATCTATCTTTGATAATACCAACGCACCATGTAGCTGGTCAAATAGATAATCTATACTTGGTAATTCTTTATCGTAACCTTTTTCAACTGCCTGTATCTATGCACAACCTCATAGATCCTTCCTTATTCTTCACAAAAAACACTGGAGCACCCCACAACGACATACTCAGTCTAATGAAACCTTTGTCAAGTAGTTCTTGCATCTGTCTCTTCAACTTTTCCGTCTCTATCGGTGCCGTCCTATATAGTGTCTGAGCTATGGGTTGTGTACTAAAAACCAGATTGATTTCAAAATCAATATTAAAGGGTGGGGGAACACCTAGAAACTCTTCAGGTAACACATCCTCAAACTCCCTAACCACCGACACCTCCTGGATACTTGGATTCCTTACCTCTGTATCCACCATGTGTGCCAAAAATGCCTCACAATCTTGTCTCAGAAGCTTCCTTACTACCATGGCCTATACAAGACACGTCGGGAGAATCTTTCTATCTCCTTGGAAGAACCACATCTCACTACCATTTACAAACTTTGCTTTCTTGGAACTACAATCCAAGACCACTCTATACTTCTCCAGGGTATGCATTCCAAGGATCACATCGAATCCATGCATGTCAAGTGGCATGAGGTCCACTTGAATGTTGTGTCCCAAAAAAGAGAGGACATATGAAGGACACACATCCTACAACACTGCAGACCAACCAACGAGATTTCTAGCAACAAACTATTCTTCTTACGAATAACAGGCAAAGAACAACTACTAAGCACTTCACATGTAATAAAAGAGTGTGTAGCACCCAGATCAACCAAAATAGAAGCAAGAAGAAGAAAAATTAGAATGAAATAACTCCATCTGACCTGTCACCACTTGTGGGCTGACCACCGCCTCTAGCTGACTCATTTTATAGAATCTAGTTGTTGCCTGCTGTCGCCCCCGTTCTCTAATTCCCTAAGCAGACGATCCAACTTGTGACACTTGTCCATGTCCTCATTCTCCTATGCCACTATTTTGTTGTCTCTGTGAGCCCTTCTAGCTCTGCCTCAGTTGTTGGGTCACTTCATCATCCCTCATCGGACACTCCCACTTCAAATGTCCTACCTAACGAATTCCCTTGAAACTATGCAAACTACTTCTTGGTACTTGCCTCTCTTTTTTCCTTCACAGATCATTCTATCCTTCAAACAGACTCCACAAATGTAGAAAACCTCTCTCAGTTTTCAAAGCAGCAACTGGAGTAGACAACTCAACATTCAACCCTTTCTCAAAATGATGAATCCTCTCATCCTTCATTGTCGCCATGTGAGGACAGAACCTCAACAACTCCATAAACCTTGCCTCATACTCATTGATCATCATGGATCCCTATTAAATCCTCTCAAATTGACTGATCTCCTCGTTAAGGTATGCAGGAGGAAAGTACCGACTAACAAACTCACATCGTAATTCCTCCCAACCAACCACAACACTGGGTCTCTTCTCCTCCTCTATGGCCCACCAATGGCTAGCACTTACTCTCAGAATGTACACAAAATACTTCACCTTATCCTCTTTAGGGATACTCAGGATCTTAAAAGTCCTTTTCAAGCCCAGTCAGCCATAGATCCGCATTCGCTGGGTCAACTGTTCCTGCATACTCAACTGCTCTAACACGGAGAAGCCGATCAAAAGTTTTCCTAGTAGATAAAGATTCATCATGGGGAACAGGTGCCCTAGGTTGAGGTGCAAGCATCATGTCCACCATATGAATCATTGTTGCCATAAAATGCCCAAAAATAATTGAAAGGCAGAGTTTTCTATCATGGCTGGGTCAAACTGGGGGACTTCAGGCACCTGATCTTCTCGTGCCTGGTTCCTTGCACCACCACCTGGTGCTACAACACTGCTCTCAGCAACATATTCTTCATGTTCTCCAGACATCTTTAAGCTTTCTATTCTTCTTCTACATAAGCAAAAGTGACTATAAGACAGACTGGAGGACACTAAAATAGACACAAACCCTAGTCCTAGGTCCATGTAGACTCAACAGATCTAAAGCACTAATACCAACCTATATGTGACGCCCCGCGCCACACAAAGCGAGATTACTCAAAACATAACCGCGGAAGAAAGATTAACATACATATTATTAGAAAACACCATAAACTAAAACCTTATTCATAAAACATCCAAACAGTAAGAACCTTCACATATAAATACTTTCATGCCTCAAAGCATATACAAGGCATGTTGTCAACCTTAACCAAAGAACTGTTCCAAAACATATATACATGATTCCACCATATCTGGTATACAAAAAGGCACATAAAGAAAGCACATTCATGAAATGTCTACAAAATGTTCCCAAAGACCCAAGTGTATAGGGACGACTCTAGGACTCTATCAACAAAAGACATCCAACATCACTGCCAACCTTGTCAGCTACTGCTCCTCTTGCTGCTCCTCAACCTCCTCTACATGATCTCTACCTCTTTGTGCCCATCCAACTAAAAAGGTGTGGGAAACCCATAGGGTGAGATTCCAAATCTCAGTGGGAGATATAACTCACCACCAACTCTATTATCATCACAGATAAGATAAACTGAGCAACAATATAAATACAACTAAGATGAAACATGCAATGATTATTAACAGGAAGGGAAATTACTGTTGAATTATGAAACATCTTTATAATTTAGAAGGAATATGAAGAACATGTATATTTTCTATCAACAACATTGTATGAAGATCAACCAAGGCCTCAACCATTGTTTTCATATTTGATCCTATACAATTATACTGCACAACTGATTACATATTTTGTTATGCCCTGGGGATTTGATTTGTACCACCCAAATCCACCAACCACTTAATAAGTCAACATCAGTGCAATACAAGGTCTAGTGGAAGAGCCAGAATCCATGAACTCATCCCCTCGCAGTATGAGAACATTGGCAGTGATATCATTAGTCAGACTGCTATCAGCAACTTATAATCTACCTGTACACATCTTGTTACGACCCCATCTGAGCTTAATTGGTAAACTAGGGTTTACCTAGACAATTGCAAAGATTAATTAGAATAATCATTCTTGAAATCTAATTAATGACGATAACACAATTAGGATGTTTTAACTATGATAAGAAGTCTAAATGTTCTTTTGTCTTGAGAATTAGGGTTTGAGAAGCATAGACCCTAATCGGCCCAAAATAGGGTTTTGATGATACATGAATACAGAATTTGATAAGTAGAATGTCTCACTAAATGATTTTTAGTATTTTATGTGTAACTCTGATTTACTTCAAATTTGGATATGATTTGTATATATAAAATGTGAACAATATTGGTAAATATCAGAATTTTTGAAGAATGTTCTGATCTGTTTATCGGTCGAGTTTCAAACTCGGCCGATCACATTTCCAGAATTATATAGAAGTGTGGTAATTGAATTTTATCTTTTTATTGGTATATCAAATTGATCTCCAATTTTAACTGTGCTTGAAAAACACAGTTTTAGACACTCTATTAAATTGGCATAATTTTTGGATGACTTTTGAATCCTTACAGTAAGGGTGTCGGTCGAGTTTGTGCAGGACAAACTCGGCCGAATATTTTGCAGACTGCAATATAGCAGTGCACTGTTCTATTTTTAATTATTTATTGGTAACTCCAAATGATCTAAAATTTTAACTTAAGCTTTATAGATCAATTATAAACAACGTGATAAATTCCCATAATTGTTGGAGAATGTTTGATCTCTGAAATAAACGAATTACAGTAACTTTTGTATAACTGAATATTCAGCCAATATAATTAAAGTTAAGTGTTGGGTCAATATGCAATTGACCCAAGCAGCTCAATTGACTTATATGAGCAACCACACACACACACAGCTCTCATTCTTCTTCATTCACTCCAGAGAAACGAAAATCTAGAGAGAGAGAGGGAGAGTTAGGGCTTGAGTGGAGAAAGAGGAGGAATTGCTGAATTAGGGTTATGCGGTCCCAAGAATGGTGAAATCAAGTAAGTTTGGATCCTTTGCATAGACTTTTATGGTGAATCTTCTCTCTCATGTCTAGATTCCGTCCATGCTCTTATTTGATCCAAGATGATGTCGAAATTCCCTCTTTTCTCACCCTTTCTTCATAATCCCTCATTTTCAAGGTTTCCGAGTTGAATGGAAGAAGAATTGGGAGATTTGCTAGGGATTTGATGTGAGTTCGAGATTCCCTGAGTTGAGCTGCAGTTTTGAGGTGTTTTCACACCTTAGGGTGAGTGGGTTCTTCCTTCAAACATTCTAATGCACGAATTTGATTATAACATCCAAATCCCTAAATGCTTAGCATGTGAATTCTAAATCCTGAAATGTCCGTTTGATTTAAGTTATTGTAAATTGATATGATACAGATTCCTTCTCTATTTGAACGACTTTTTGATGGTAGATTCATATCAGATACGTATACAACACTTTCTAGTGAGGATGCTTTTAGATTTATATCAAATGTTGTAATTAGGGTTTAACCTAATTGAGATATCACTAGAGTTTCAACCTTGTTGGAAAGGACTAGTAAATCCTATAAGTGGTTAGGATGTACCTCATGGGTTATCTTAATTGAATTTTATTCTTGATACCTGATATCTCAGTGAATGGTACGGAAAACCTAAATTTAGCTAAATTTCCATGGTTTCATATCTATATTGATTGTATATGATTTGTTGGAAACAATCTTTATTTAGTGAATGCTTATATCCTATGAAATCCTTATGAGAGCCATGTGACAAGTGAATGAGGTAAATGAAAAGGTGAATGAGGCGAATGAAACCCTAAGAGTAGGGTGTTGGCATGTGATGAATGAATAAGACAAATGAAACCCTGAGGATAGGGTGTTCAATGAATCATGTTATGGTGACATGAAAGATCTCGATATGAGATGTGGTGATACTTAACTGTTGAATTGTATGTTTCTAGTGCATTTAACTTTATATGCTTGTTTTCTCTGAGTTGATATCTACATACTGCAGGGCTTCTTATATTTCAATACATATCTCGTAAATTGCAGGTGATGAGATATGACATGCCCTAGAAAGGGATGTTACTAAGACATGGTATATGTTGAATACATGAGCTATGATGTTTCTTATGATAAGATATGGCAGGCCGTGTGAGCCTTGTGAGAAATGTTAAATGAGTTATGATTTCTGTTTAAAATGTACATATAATGTTAATGTTAGACTTAGGTGCCCTGAACACCGTAGAACCCCTTTGACAGATCTGCTTCTTAGGGGTGAAACTCGTGTTGCAACATTATCCGTGCGGAGTCATGGAGACACGAGGACAGAGAGGCAGTGTCCAACAACAACGCGTGCGGAGTCATGGTGGCACTGGAGAAAATAGGGGTTATTCAACATTAATCCGTGCGGAGTCACGGTGGTAACCTAGTGAGACTCTCCGCCTGTGTACTCAGGTTAGAGGAGGAGTCTAGAGCACTCGGAGTAGTGCATTGAGGCCGGAGAGCCTGTAGGCCGGAGAGCCTGTGGTCCTGTGGCAGAGCAGGGCTGGCGTCAGACTTAGCATTTCCCGGGTGTGTCGCTAAGTCTTGTACGGTGTGGTCGTAGTGCACTGCGAGTCTCTATGCAGAGTACACTGCATAGATCAGGGCATAATCTAAAATATGATCATATAGGTTCACAGAGTTCCTTATAAATGAAAGAGTTAAGGAAGACTAGTGCATAGTCTTCTAGTAGTTATTCTTTAGATGCAATATTTACATTATTTGTTATTTCAATTATATTGTTTTAGAACTGCTCAGTGTAATATTTATTGTTGTTAAATTTCATATCGTTTACTCAAATTATATATGTAATCACATTAGTTCATTAGTCTGTTTCCATGAAGTACTCATTCACTGAGCGAGTAGGCTCACCCCTCTACTCAAACATTTTTAGGGTTAACCGCGTGGACTTGGAGATAGTCAGAGCTTCAGTGTAGACCTGCCACAGGAGTCAAGTATGAGATTAGTTGAGTCAGTCAGTCCTTGTCACTCTAGGTCCTCAGTAAGAGTTTTAGAGAGAGAGTTGTAATTACAATGTGTAATATTGTTCCTCTTTGATATGTATGCTAATTAGCAAGTTTTATGTGCATAAGATGAGAGAGACATCATGAATGTTTACACATGTATCTTTACTATTAAAGTCTGATTAGTAAAAGAAATGTTCTGATTCCCTTGTTAAGATGTTTTATGTGGTTCAATGCGATGAAACAAGAGTTTAAAAGAAAAGAAAAAGTTAAGGGTGTTCTTTGTGTTACATATAAATCCTATCTTATGCCCTAATCTCATGATTTGAGGAAATTGTGAGATCGGGGTGTAACAGCTTGGTATCAGAGCTTAGGGTGAGTTGTCAAGGACCATTAAGTCAGTAAGTTAGAGTCCTATGTGTGGCAGATAGGAGATGTTTGGTGTTAGCTTTGGGGATTTGAGTATTTGGATATCCTGGCCCGATATCTGAGTACTTGGATCAACTAGTACAAGCTACTATGTCTATTCTCTCATGTATACCCTGGCCAGGTATACAGTGGAAGAATGGGCTAGAGAGGAACCCTAGAAATATTAGGGTCAGAAAACGAGAAAAGAAACAAGAATTAAGAGCAAAAATGTAAAAGGAGATAGAAATTACATTTCATAATGTTGTTTTTGTTGGAAATGTATAGAAATGCTCTTATATGTTTGAATTGAAATGTTCAATACTTTGAAATATGGGTATGTAATATTTGTTGCACACTATGCAATTGTAGCATTTATTGATTTCATTCTTTGTAACAAGTAGACTAGAATTGACCTTTGAATGAGCTTTTGTTTCTATAGTTTTACCCGCTGGTTCAAGTGAAATTGACATCAGCAGGTCTGTTTAGGTTTTCAGTCTGTACACGATTCGGCCGAGTTGTATGTGATTCGGCCGAGTTTCCTTAATAGGCA
The DNA here is from genome assembly GCA_963693085.1 of Alisma plantago-aquatica. Lineage (NCBI taxonomy): Eukaryota > Viridiplantae > Streptophyta > Magnoliopsida > Alismatales > Alismataceae > Alisma > Alisma plantago-aquatica. Next base: position 280,952,015 of record OY856413.1, on the reverse strand, counting down.
ATCGAACAGCAAACTGATCGGCCGAGTTGTATGTAATTCGGCCGAGTTTCCTTTTTCAGGAAATCAAACGGCAAGTTGATCGGCCGAGTTTCAAGCGGATCGGCCGAGTTGTGAAGCAATCAGCCGAGTTTCTGACCAATCGGCCGAGTTTCTGAGCTGTGAGTGGCCGTTCAGGAAGAATGTAATCCTTTGTAGTTCTTGGCTTCAGGATTTCAGGTTTGGCCTGGTCCGGTTGGCAGGATGCGTTATTAGGATCTAATGAATCCTATCAATAGTATAATAAGAATAGAATTGGAATAATTAGACCCACATCAGAGTAAGAATGTACATACAGTAAAATGTTGAAAACAGATGGGCAAGATCAGAACAACTAAGAATTAGTTGAAACTGATATCTGAGGTTTAACTTTGGGGTCTCAAATGTGAAACCCTTAATTGGGAATAATAGAACATGATATGAAGCTCATAATCAGTTTATTGATTAATTTTGCATGAACTATACATATGAAATATAGAAAAGATATGTCAAATGTATGTATGTATGGTTCAAGATAACAAGAATCAATCATGAAGAATGAATCATATAATAGCGTATAATGCTTTTATGAACTCTAAAGCAAAGGCTAAGTAGAGAATAGGGTTGAGCATTCAATAGGTCCATAAAAGTAAAGAGGATCGTATGAACATGCAATTCATAAGACTAGAACAACAAACTAGTTTCTAAGAAAAGAACATAGGTGTAGTTTAACGAATGAATAAGTCATACAAAGGTAGACTGTATTCAGGAAGGAAAAACTTGATTGAAAGAGAAACTATGTTTGACCCATGCATGATCCACTTGATGTAAAAATGAAGAATATGTAATGTATTCAACATGAGTAAAAAACTAATAGAAGGACTATTAATTTAGAACGTTAACTTCACAATAGTATAAAGATAAAGGAGGAAATATGTGCAACATGGTATACATGACCATACATATGAATAAGCAACTTGGTCATAAGAGAAAAATTTAGAATTAAAGATGACGGGTTAAAGAGTAGTATAGGGAAAGAGGACTATGAAATGTAAGATAGGGTTTGAAACATGATGGAGAAGTTATAAAATAAAGAGGCTGTGAGATTCAAGCAAGTGCTAATTAATCAAATATCTCTGTTGATAACTAAGTAAATCTACATACGAGAATGTATTAAGGGAATGTTTGAATACAAGTATTCCAAGTCTTAAAATTATCTTCTCTTTCATATATTCCTTAATAAGAGCAAGGGGGGAATGAAATGATAAGAGAAAATGAATCATATACGGTGCATAACTATCTTGGTGGGGTCATCTAGTGAATGTAATAGTGACATACTATATGATGAAGTGCGATAAGAAATAAAATTCTTGTGTGATAGCAAGAATGATGAATAATCTATTCCTATCTTAAATGCTTCAATGTTAATGATGTTTATTGTATATAATCATATGAAAAGGATAGGTAGCAAAAAAAATAAAATAAAGAAGTAATGAATGAGCAGAGAGATATGGGAAAATACTAGCTTTGTGTAATATGTGTATTTGTTTACATGTATGATTTGTTGAAGGCATATTAGGGTATGAAAGTTGGTTCTACATATGATTTCAGTGTATGTGTGCAAGCTATATGTTAAATTAAAGGCGTATGATAGTTGTAGTAATTCATACCTGATATGCATCTTACTATTGTGTATTTGTGATATGGTGATATGGTTTGGATGATGTCAGAACACATGGAGAGATACCCTGAACAAGGTAGTCATACTTATTCACTCATATTAATAGAAAGGGATGATAATCAGATTGTATGGACAAGTAAACCTAATGAGGTGTAGCTTGTTATAACTAGCTCTAATATAACTGAGTGATGGTAATTGAGTATGATTAATGCTTGAATGACTGATACAATTGTGGATTACCTTATTACTGTTGTTGAAATCCTAAAATGATATAATACGATGGTTACACTTTGAATTGTGTGTGGGCCCATAACCCACAGGTCCCAGGATCGAAACAGGATAGTATGAAATGAGGTGGTAATGCTTCACCTCATGCATCCATGACCCAATGGGGATGCCAAGAGTAGTATTGTGCAATTGATTGTTGAATTTAGTCTTTTAATTCAAGATTGTTTTGCTATCTGAGTAACATGTTATTAAAGTTTAAAACAGCATGGTGAACTTGCTTTTGTCACTTAAAGGTGATACATAACAATAGAACTCTCTGAGCAGCATAAGTTGAGATAGTTGTATCAGAGTATCAGAGTTGCGCAGTGAAAGCGTGGTGGTTTATCTTTGCATTCTATGTTTGTCTGTGGCATAAAGAATTTTCTTGATATCATTGAGAACTATTTGAAATATGTTGTGATTTAGTAAAGAATTAAAAGATCTAATGTTGAAAACTACATTCAGGTATGAAATACAAGAGTATAATGACATGGAAGGCTTTAGAAGCTTAGAATAACCTTGAATGTATCTTTCTTGTAGGTTTATGTTTCGAGGACGAAATATTCTAAGGGGGGGAGAGTTGTTACGACCCCATCTGAGCTTAATTGGTAAACTAGGGTTTACCTAGACAATTGCAAAGATTAATTAGAATAATCATTCTTGAAATCTAATTAATGACGATAACACAATTAGGATGTTTTAACTATGATAAGAAGTCTAAATGTTCTTTTGTCTTGAGAATTAGGGTTTGAGAAGCATAGACCCTAATCGGCCCAAAATAGGGTTTTGATGATACATGAATACAGAATTTGATAAGTAGAATGTCTCACTAAATAATTTTTAGTATTTTATATGTAACTCTGATTTACTTAAAATTTGGATATGATTTGTATATATAAAATGTGAACAATATTGGTAAATATCAGAATTTTTTAAGAATGTTCTGACCTGTTTATCGGTCGAGTTTCAAACTCGGCCGATCACATTTCCAGAATTATACAGCAGTGTGGTAATTGAATTTTATCTTTTTATTGGTATATCCAATTGATCTAAAATTTTAACTGTACTTGAAAAACACAGTTTTAGACACTCTTTTAAATTGGAATAATTTTTGGATGACTTTTGAATCCCTACAATAAGGGTGTCGGTCGAGTTTGTGCAGGACAAACTCGGCCGAATATTTTGCAGACTGCAATATAGCAGTGCACTTTTCTATTTTTAATTATTTATTGGTAACTCCAAATGATCTCAAATTTTAACTGAAGCTTTATAGATCAATTATAAACAACGTGATAAATTCCCATAATTGTTGGAGAATGTTTGATCTCTGAAATAAACGAATTACAGTAACTTTTGTATAACTGAATATTCAGCCAATATAATTAAAGTTAAGTGTTGGGTCAATATGCAATTGACCCAAGAAGCTCAATTGACTTATATGAGCAACCACACACACACACAGCTCTCATTCTTCGTCATTCACTCCATAGAAATGAAAATCTAGAGAGAGAGGGAGAGTTAGGGCTTGAGTGGAGAAAGAGGAGGAATTGCTGAATTAGGGTTATGCGGTCCCAAGAATGGTGAAATCAAGTAAGTTTGGATCCTTTGCATAGACTTTTATGGTGAATCTTCTCTCTCATGTCTAGATTCCGTCCATGCTCTGATTTGATCCAATATGATGTCGAAATTCCCTCTTTTCTCACCCTTTCTTCATAATCCCTCATTTTCAAGGTTTCCGAGTTGAATGGAAGAAGAATTGGGAGATTTGCTAGGGATTTGATGTGAGTTCGAGATTCCCTGAGTTGAGCTGCAGTTTTGAGGTGTTTTCACACCTTAGGGTGAGTGGGTTCTTCCTTCAAACATTCTAATGCACGAATTTGATTATAACATCCAAATCCCTAAATGCTTAGCATGGGAATTCTAAATCCTGAAATGTCCGTTTGATTTAAGTTATTGTAAATTGATATGATACAAATTCCTTCTCTGTTTGAACGACTTTTTGATGGTAGATTCATATCAGATACGTATACAACACTTCCTAGTGAGGATGCTTTTAGATTTATATCAAATGTTGTAATTAGGGTTTAACCTAATTGAGATATCACTAGAGTTTCAACCTTGTTGGAAAGGACTAGTAAATCCTATAAGTGGTTAGGATGTACCTCATGGGTTATCTTAATTGAATTTTATTCTTGATACCTGATATCTCAGTGAATGGTACGGAAAACCTAAATTTAGCTAAATTTCCATGGTTTCATATCTATATTGATTGTATATGATTTGTTGGAAACAATCTTTATTTAGTGAATGCTTATATCCTATGAAATCCTTATGAGAGCCATGTGACAAGTGAATGAGGTAAATGAAAAGGTGAATGAGGCGAATGAAACCCTAAGAGTAGGGTGTTGGCATGTGATGAATGAATAAGGCAAATGAAACCCTGAGGATAGGGTGTTCAATGAATCATGTTATGGTGACATGAAAGATCTCGATATGAGATGTGGTGATACTTAACTGTTGAATTGTATGTTTCTAGTGCATTTGACTTTATATGCTTGTTTTCTCTGAGTTGATATCTACATACTGCAGGGCTTCTTATATTTCAATACATATCTCGTAAATTGCAGGTGATGAGATATGACATGCCCTAGAAAGGGATGTTACTAAGACATGGTATATGTTGAATACATGAGCTATGATGTTTCTTATGATAAGATATGGCAGGCCGTGTGAGCCTTGTGAGAAATGTTAAATGAGTTATGATTTATGTTTAAAATGTACATATAATGTTAATGTTAGACTTAGGTGCCCTGAACACCGTAGAACCCCTTTGACAGATCTGCTTCTTAGGGGTGAAACTCGTGTTGCAACATTATCCGTGCGGAGTCATGGAGACACGAGGACAGAGAGGCAGTGTCCAACAACAACGCGTGTGGAGTCACGGTGGCACTGGAGAAAATAGGGGTTATTCAACATTAATCCGTGCGGAGTCACGGTGGTAACCCAGTGAGACTCTCCGCCTGTGTACTCATGTTAGAGGAGGAGTCTAGAGCACTTGGAGTAGTGCATTGAGGCCGGAGAGCCTGTAGGCCGGAGAGCCTGTGGTCCTGTGGCAGAGCAGGGCTGGCGTCAGACTTAGCATTTCCCGGGTGTGTCGCTAAGTCTTGTACGGTGTGGTCGTAGTGCACTGCGAGTCTCTATGCAGAGTACACTGCATAGATCAGGGCATAATCTAAAATATGATCATATAGGTTCATAGAGTTCCTTATAAATGAAAGAGTTAAGGAAGACTAGAGTATAGTCTTCTAGTAGTTATTCTTTGAATGCAATATTTACATTCTTTGTTATTTCAATTATATTGTTTTAGAACTGCTCAGTGTAGTATTTATTGTTGTTAAATTTCATATCGTTTACTCAAATTATATCTGTAATCACATTAGTGCATTAGTCTGTTTCCATGAAGTACTCATTCACTGAGCGAGTAGGCTCACCCCTCTACTCAAACATTTTTAGGGTTAACCGCGTGGACTTGGAGATAGTCAGAGCTTCAGTGTAGACCTGCCACAGGAGTCAAGTATGAGATTAGTTGAGTCAGTCGGTCCTTGTCACTCTAGGTCCTCAGTAAGAGTTTTAGAGAGAGAGTTGTAATTACAATGTGTAATATTGTTCCTCTTTGATATGTATGCTAATTAGCAAGTTTTATGTGCATAAGATGAGAGAGACATCATGAATGTTTACACATGTATCTTTACTATTGAAGTCTGATTAGTAAAAGAAATGTTCTGATTCCCTTGTTAAGATGTTTTATGTGGTTCAATGTGATGAAACAAGAGTTTAAAAGAAAAGAAAAAGTTAAGGGTGTTCTTTGTGTTACATATAAATCCTATCTTATGCCCTAATCTCATGATTTGAGGAAATTGTGAGATCAGGGTGTAACACATCTAGCCCGCCTTGGTACATGTCATGATGCTAGTCAATTACAACTGCATCTATACTCTTTATTAGGATATGACCGCAGCCATTCATGTATCTCAAATTGAGCTACAACCACATCTATACTTTTTTTGGGGTATGACCGCAGCCAATCCCATACATATACATTCAGTACACAAGGTGATACCTCAACTTGCACCCCACATATTCAACAATATGGGCTCTGAGTTAAACTCATTTCACCATTCAGCAAGTGTTGACACTGAATGGATCTATGGCATAGGGAAAACTACACCATTAGATTTTACTTGATTAATTATATCAATTTAAACATCTTTAAGCATCAATCAAGTTACAACATATAGCCTCTAAACAAGATCTACATAAATAGGGCATAACTCATCATCAGAAACAATTGAATCACATTAAGTGTGATCTCATCACATCATGTCTCTTTATGCTTGTTATTCATCATATGTCCATCTCAAGGATGATTGTCCAACACAAGGACCAATGTCCAGTAAGTGTGAGTTTTTGTTGTTGGAGGTGTCTTTTCTTGGTCACTTCATATCATATAAAGGTTTTTGCATAGATCTGAAGAAGGTAGAGTCTGTGCTGGAATGGGAACAACCCAAGACACCTATTGAAGTCTAAAATTTCCTAGGTTTGGTTGGCTATTACAAGAGATTCATTAAGAATTTCAGTACTGTAGCATTACCCCTAACCAAGTTGACCAGGAAAGGTGTTCCTTTTGTCTAGGATGACAAGTTTCAACACTCTATCTAGTTGTTTTAGGAGATGTTGACCTGCGCCCCAGTCTTATTCTACTAGAGAAAAGGAAAGGTTACATCATCTTCTGTGATGCTTTGAGAAATGGCTTGGGTTCTGTGTTGATGCAGGATAAGAACATGATTTCTTTCACTTCACGAAAGTTTAAGAAACACGAGGAGAAATACCCAACACATGATTTGGAGCTAGTTGCATTGGTTCATGCTCTAAAGATTTTGAGGCACTATCTGTATGGAGAGAAGTGTCAGATCTTCATTGACCATAAGAACCTTCAGTATATCGTCTCGAAGCAAGAGATGAACATGTGGTAGAGAAGATGGATGGAGCTGATCAAGGAATATGATTGCATGATAGACTACCATCTAGGGATGGTGAGTGTGGTGGCTATTGTGTTGAGTAGGAATTTATCTTTTTCATCATCTGCAGAAAAGGCCTAGTTACACTCTATGGTGTGTCATAAGTAGGATATGCTGATATCACTTTTCTAGATGAACGTACAACCAGAGGTTTCTCTGTTAGTAGGATTACTAACACAACTGCAGGTGAAGCCTACCTTGATGCAGTAGATCATAGATGCTCAGAAGAGTGATTCTCGGATATAGAGGATTAGATCAGAGTGTGGCAGTGGGAAGGATGATGGTTTTCATGAGTCATAGGATGGAACCATTTTCTTTCACAACATGACAGTGGTTCCAAATGCTGAGATCCTGAGGAAGATGGTTCCTAAGGAGGCTCATTCCTTGATGTATGCGATGCATCCTGGAAGCACCAAGATGTACCATAATTTGAAGGATTTGTATTAGTGGCCAGGTCTGAAGCATGATGTGTCAGAGTTCATAGCTATGTGTCAAGTTTTTTAGTAGGTCAAGGCAGAACATCAGAAGCCTACAAGAAAATTACAAACTTTACCAATACTATAGTGGAAATGGAATCATATCACCATGTAATTTGAGGTTGGTCTTCCTAGGATAGCCAATGGTCATGATTCCATTTGGGTGATAGTTGACAGGTTGACCAAGATAGCTCACTTCCTTCCAGTCAAGACAATGTATATAATAGAGAAGTTGGCACACATATATGTTGATGAGATAGTTCATTTGCATGGTATTCCAGTTACCATAGTATCTGACAGAGGTCCACAATTTATGAGTCATTTTTGGGAACGTCTGCATACAACTATTAGGACACAACTACGGTTTAGCGCAACCTTTAATCCACAGACAGATGGTCAGTCATAGAGGACCATCTATACATTGGAATATATGTTGAGAGCATGTGTCTTACAGTTTCTTGGCAGTTGGTATGTGAATCTGTGTTTGATCGAGTTCACATACAACAACAATGATCAGAGAAGTATAGATATGGAACTGTATGAAGTGTTGTATAGGAGATGTTGTCGGTCAACTCTTTATTGGTATGAGACATGTGAGTATCAGCCTTTGGGTCCAGAGCTAGTACAATAGACTATAGAGAAGATCAAAGTGATACATCAACAGTTGAAGGCAACCCAAGATAGATAGAAGTCTTATGCTAATAAAAGTTGTAGATGATGCAACCCTATCTCACAATGTGAATCATGGAGCCAAGTTGGACATAGTAGATATACCAAAATATGATAAATTTTGTTACTTGGGATCTATCATTCAAACAAATGGCTATGTCCTAAATGACGTTTGTCCTAGGATCACTACAAGATGGTAGAAATGGAGGAACGCAACTGGAGTATTATGTGATCAGAAGATCCCTCTCAAACTAAAAAGCAAGTTTTATAAAACTTCTATACAACCAGCCATGCTCTATGGGAGTGGATGTTGGGTGGTGAAGAAACAAGGACTCAACAAGATGAACGTGGTTGAAATGCGTATGTTGAGATGGATGTGTGGGAAGACAAGAAAAGATCACTTGAGAAATGACTATATCAGGAATAAAGTGGGGGTGGCGAGCATTGGGGACAAGTCATGTGAGGGCTGACTCAGATGGTATGGACATGTGCAATGCAGACCGACTAATGTGCCTATATGAAGCAATAATATTGAGGCACAATTCATAGAAGAAGAGGAAGACCTAAATTAATATGGGAAGAGCTTACAAAGAGAGATTTTGAATCTCTACATCTCAACTAGAATATGACCCATGATAGAGCTGAATGGAAAAGAAGGATCCATGTAGCCAACCCCAACATAGTTGGGACTGAGGCTTAGTTGATGATGATGATGATCCTGTGTCTTTTTGCATGATAATCACATCTAAACATCATAGATTACAAGCTAGTTCCCCCAATATGATCTTTTATTCCAAATGCACTTATGCCTCCTTTTGTGTGTATTTCAGGGCACTTATGCATGTATTGATGCATGGGAGAGAGATGAAGAACGTCTTTGGCTTCTTACAACCCAAGAGTAGACCTATCTCTTTCCAAAGATTCCCTTAGATAAACAAGAGAAATTCAAAGTAAAAGTAGGCTAGATGAAGAAGTTGAAGTGGTGATCAGCACCAAGAAGCCCCAAAATAGCCTCGACACATCATCACAGTTGTGGGGATTAAGCTCCAAAAGTCACAGGGAAGTTTCTCAATTTACACATGAATGACCACAGCCATGGTCATCACAATGTCTGTGGTCACTGAAGACCCCACGTTCTTGGACAACGCCTCCCACCTCACCCGTGGTCAGGAAGACGACCGTGGTGAATTATGAATGAAGATCCCAAAAATCAATAGGGATTTGGTTCAATTAACATGTGAATGACCCCGGTTGTGGCCATCAGCACGACCGTGGCCCTTGAAGGCCACCTCACCCGTGGTGCTCACCATGCACGTGGTGAGCTGAAGACCTAATGACCTCAGAGTGACCTCACCCATAGCTAACTCCTCCAACACGGCCGTTGTATCCCATATTGTCGTGGTATCCTCTAACCAACACGACCGTGGCTACTACACACTTACTCTTCCAACTCCACTTTCCACCTTGGCCATTCCACTGCCCACGACCATGCCATGCAACCCCCACCACGGCTGTGGTGACCACCTAAACCTACCTCTTTTCTCCATTGACTTTCCCTTTTTGCCCCTGCTTACCCCAGTGCCTCCCCACCACCTATATATACATAGGTGGCAGCCACAAAACAGAGGTTAGATTCCCTTAGCCTCTTCCTAGCTACTCTATAGCTCCTTCATCTCCTTCCTTGCATTTCCTCCACTCACCTACCTCCCACTCCATTTTCCACTCCATTTCCACCATACAAACCTAGTTTTTCTAGGTTCCCTTCGATAATCCCTCATATCCCCATTCTTTTCACCCCCGTTGGAGGAGGAGCCACACCCTACAATAGCTAGGAGGTGAAGAAGAAGCTACTCTGAGCTCCGTTAATTCATACCCCATTCTTCTCATTTCTTTTATCTTTTCTTTGAGCATGTCTAGCTAAGCCCCTAGTGGTGGACTGCTTGGGGTTAAAATGTGACTTTGATACCATGTTGGGGGAAGTAACTTGTATAGAACATAATTTGTTCTATGCTATTTACCTCTTGCTTCTATCTCATTTTCCATTATCTTGCATGCAGTTTGTGATTTTAAACATAAATTGCTTATTTTTTGATGCTTGATGACACATCTTCTAGGAGAAATTGGAATATATGTGGAAATATTAGGATGGCTCCTAGGTCCAATTAGTGGATCCCTAGCTACCCCCTTTGTTCCTACATACATCTCCCTTCTTCTACAAGTAGTTGTGAGATCTAAGTAGGTAGTGTAAGTGTGATTAGTTCAATTTCCTAGAGTTTCCTAAAGTCTAGATGGCAAGTAACATGAGGTGAAATACCCTCATCTCTACTCCCATTCCTACCCTTGGATCTCAATTTCCCTAATACCACTTACCCTAGAAACCTAGACTTACCAAGTCCTATTAGAATTACACCTAGCCCTAGTTCTCCAACAAGTAGTATAGGGTATATTCTAATAGAACTTGCCTTATTATTTGGTTTGGTAATGTAGATTGAGATGTGAGATTTGCATGCTATGTTGACCTTCCCCCAACTAATATCAAGTTTCATTCCCAAACAGCCCACCTATCCATGATACTTCTTAAAATCCACTTTTTCCATCTTAGCTAGTTAATGCTAGTGTAGTCAATTATCTTTGTTAATTCTTAGCTAATTGCTTAATTCTAGATAGTTAGTTCTTGATCAAGTAGTTAGGTATCTTTTGAGCTTGCTTGTGTTAATTTATCTAATTAGTGATAACTTAGGCTCTTTCTCATCTTATTGATTAGCTTGCATCTTTGTTGACAACTTGGCTTGCTAGTGTAGTGTAACTCCCTACTCGAGCCTAATTGCTTGCCTTGCTTAGCCTCTTAGTTTTAACTTTCTTAGAGTAATCTAGAGTTTTTGTCAACTTAGTTTCTTTATCACTCTTTCGTGCTTGCAATAGTACCATAATCAAACAAAATGAAGACTCTACTTTAGCAACATAGCTAACACAACCCTAGCTCTAGTGCCCCCCTCTATCCATAAGGATCGACCCTAATCTTACCATTATACTATACTATAGCATGACCCCGTGCACTTGCGGGTATGTGTGATTAGTTGAGACTGTGCGTTGGACTAGGACCATATACAAATTTTGAGGTATCTATGTGTTTCCCCTCAGGGTTTCATCTAGCCACCTTTAGTTGGTCAGTGTGTGTATCTTTGAGAAGATCACACCAAGCTTTCTGGTGCCGTTGTCAGAGATAGAGGCGCTCTGCCTAGCTAGTTAGTGTATCTTAGCCTTTCCTACTGCCCTCACCATTGCTATTCTTTATTCTTTGTTTACTTTTACATATTGTCATTCTATTTGGTTTTTATTGCTTGTTTGTGTATTGTGCAGGTGACAACTATGCATGCGTAATACGCGTTTGACTTGTACTGACTTGGTGTTATACGACCCCGAGATAGGTAGAAGGAGACGCCAAGGCCACTGCAACCAACACCGAGAAACTGAGATGGGTGAACGTGAAGCTAAAATACCTCATGGAGATGCTCAACCACAACCCAACTACCCTCTCCATGAATACTTCACCCTGGGGAACTAAAACTCCCCAATTGCCACCCTGTTTGACCAAATGCCGGGTCAACAATTCTCCATTCCACCTACACTAATTGGACTCCTTCCCACTTATGGGATGGAGAATGAGAACCCCTACCACCATATCGATGCCTTCCTTGAAACTTGTTCCACTTTCCGCACACCCGCCACCATCGATGACTCAATCCACAAAACCCTTTTCCCTTTCTTGCTAAAAGAAAAAGCCAAGGAATGGCACATCTCCAAACCATAATTGGTGACATGGAACACGATAAAGAACGAGTTTCTCAAGAAGTTCTTCCCAATTTTCAAGCTAACCCAGATGCAAAGATGTATTTTCACCTTCTCACAAAAAAAAATGAACCCTTCCACAAGGCATGGGAAAGGTTCCAAAAGCTCCTGCATGACTGCCCCCATCATGAGGTACCTTGTGGCAGCTGTTTCAAGCTTTCTACACTGGGCTAGTGGAGTTGAGCCAAAATAGTGTTGATTCATCATGTAAAGGCACCTTCATGGCAAAGCCTCCTGAGGAGTCTTGACCCTTGTTTGAGCACCTCGCTAAGATTTCGCACCATCGGGCTTCTACTAAAGGGGAACATTGTGACTAAAACTACATCCCTCCACCTTCTCCCGTAGTTCTAGCCCAGACTACAACCTGACCCGACATGATGAAAATGATGGGGGATATGATGAAGAACCAAGCTAGTGGTTCTTCTAGTCAATCCACTATGGCAATTGAAGGTGAGGAAGAAGAAGTGCATGCCTTGCATGCCTTTGGAAACTGAAACAACCAAGGCCCAATGTCCAACTCCTATACTCCCGAGTGGAGGAATCATCCAAACTTCTCATAGAAATAACAAAATGAGTAGGGACAAGGTCATCCAAGGCAACACCAAGGGCCCAAGTACAACTCCAAGTTTGAGGAAGAGGTCCTAGGAAGGATAAGGAACCTCGATGAAGTAAAGAAAGAGGTGCCATCTCAAGGAGAAAACATTAGCCACATTGAATAAAGGCTTGATCAAATCTCCCTTTCACTTTATCACCGTGAAGAGGGGAGACTCCCGTCTCAACCCATGGCCAACCCAAACAATGATGGTGGTTATGTGAGCACTACTCAAGGTGCTTATGTCCCACCATAAGGCCAAGTACCCACACTTCAACGGTACTAAGGACCACCACATCCATATGCTCCTCCACCTCAACAACCCCCTTACAACTATCAATATCCTCCACCTCACTCATACCAACATACCCTCCACAATATCACCCCCATCCACCACAATAACGAAAACAAAAACCACAACCCTAGCCACAATTTATCTTCCAAAACTCAAATCCACCATACTCAAGGCCACCAACACCTCAACAACCATAGCCAAATCCACAAGCTTCTTCTTCTACTACCCATGAGCATGTGAAGGCAGTGATAATTTTAAGGAGTGGTAGGACCTTGGAGCAGCCACATGATACTTTTGTTGATAGCACAACCAGTGATGATAGGGTTGATACTGTGACCAGGGGTGTTGATATTGAGATTTAGGCTGATGATACTGTGATACCGAGAGCTGATACCGTGATTCTAATGATATCGCTTGATGATACTATTGAACCGAATCAGTTGGGAGCACAACTCCCTCCATTCCCCGATGCACTTGAAGAGCCATCCACCAAAAGAAGTAAGAAGAAATATGCTGAGGACATCATGGAGACCTTTAAGCATGTCAAGAACAACATTCCTTTGCTTGACACGATCAAGAAAATTCCATCTTATGCTAAGTTCTTGAAAGACTTATACACGTTCAAGAGGAAGGCCACCGGAAGGACACCAAGGAAGGTCAAGCTCACCGAGAAAGTGAGATCAATTCTACAGCACACCGTGCCAAGGAAGAGAAAAGATCCTGGTTCTCCCACCATCTCATGAAACATTGGAGCACATCGCATAGACCAAGCTCTTCTTGACTTGGGTTCCAGTGTAAATCTAATGCCTTATGATGTGTTCACTATACTACAAATGGGATAACTGGGTCCCACTCACTGTACGTTGTAGTTGGCCGATATATCTGTGAAAACGCCTAGAGGGCGTGTTCATAATGTGTTGGTCAGACTTGATGATGACACTTCCACATTCTTTCCTATTGATTTTATTGTTTTGGACATAGAAAAAGACTTAAGGAAAGTTCCTATCATCTTGGGGAGACCCTTCTTGGTCACATCTGACACATTGATTCATGTGAGGAATGTCACCATGTATGTGACTTTCATGCACATGAAGATCTGATTGAACATCTTCAAATCTTCTTCTAAAGACGAGGTGATAGGTGCTATAGAAGAGGATGTTATCTGATTGAATGTCTTGATGAGATAGTAGAAGAGTATCTACCTTCATGGATTCAAACCGCCATAGAAGGTAGATGTCTAGAGCCCATTGTGGAATTTCCCAATGATGATGATGAAGATGAGAAGGAAGAACTGGCCTTAGTGGCTACAAGTGAAGACATCCCTTCTATATCTGAACCATTAAAGAATTCCCTTGAAGAGCCTCCCATTCTTAAGCTCAAGTCTCTCCCTGAAGGATTGAAATATGCATTCTTAGGCTCCAATGACACTCTTTCGGTGATCATTTCTTCTATTCTTTCTCTGAAGCAAGAAGATGCTTTAATGGTAGTTTTGAAGAAGAACATTTAGGCCATTAGATGGTCCATAGCTTATTTGAGGGGTATTGAACCTTCTATTTGTGTCCATATAATCTACCTTGAGGATGATGCTAGACCAACCCATCAAATGCAAAGTCGATTGATCCCCAAGTTGAAAGAGGTTGTAGTAAAAGAGGTCGTGAAGCTACTTGATGTCAAAATCATATATCCCATTTCTGATAGCCCGTGGGTGAGTCCCATCCAAGTTGTACCCAAAATAGGTGGGATCACAATCGTCGAGAATGAATATGGGGAATTGATGCCTGTGAGAGAGCAATCCAAGTAGAGGATGTGCATTGATTACAAAAGAATGAATGAAAAGACTAAGAAAGATCACTACCCTCTCCCATTCCTTGATCCGATCTTAGAGAGGTTAGATAGATAGAGTATCTATTATTTTCTTATTGGGTACTCTAGTTACATCCAAATAGATGTTCATCTAGCCGATCAAGAGAAGACGACATTCACTTGTCCGAGTGGTACCTTTGCTTATAGAAGGATGCCTTTTGGGTTGTGCAATGCGCCTTCAACATTCCAAAGAAGTGTGACATCCATCTTTGCTGATATGCTTGATTCGTCGCTTGAAGTCTTCATGGATGACTTTTTTATGTTCGATAAGTCTTTTGATGAGTGATTTCTTCATCTAGAAGTTGTTCTTGAGAGGTGTGTTAATGTTTGTTTGGTACTATCTTTGGAGAAAAGCCACTTCATGGTGCCCGAAGGCATTGTTTTGGGTCACTGGGTCTCTAAAGCCGGAATTGAAGTTGATAAATCCAAAGTGGGCATGATCTCCACTCTCACCACCTTCCACCATAAGACATGCCCAATCCTTCTTGGGGCATGTGAGTTTCTACCATCGATTCATTAAAGACTTCAGTAAGATTTCGAGGTCGCTTTGTCATTTGTTTGAAAAAGATGTGGAATTGAATTTTGATGATAAGTGTGCTGAAGCTTTCAACCACTTAAAGAACAAGCTTGTCTCTACTCCTATCATGCAACCCCAAACTTCTCCTTGCCATTTGAGATCATGATTGATGCATCAGATATGGCCATGGGGGCTATGTTGGGCCAAAGGATTGGCCGGATTCCACATGCCATTTACTATGCAAGCAAGACTATTGATGAAGCTCAAAGAAACTACACTACCATAGAAAAAGAGTTGCTTGCTGTGATTTTTTCTCTTGACAAGTTTTTCTCTTATCTCTTATAAAACAAGGTGGTGGTTTATATAGATCATGCGGCCTTAAAGTACCTTATGACAAAGAAAGATTCCAAGCCAAGATTGATCTGATGGATTCTATTGCTCCAAGAGTTTGATCTAGAGATTGTTGACAAAAGGAGAGTAGAAAATTCTGCAGCCGATCATCTCTCCCTCATTGAAGCACTGTATGATGATAGGAATCATATCAAAGAAATAATTCTGCATGAGAATCTCTTCTTACTTTCATCCACCCAAAGACTACGATATAAGAACATAGCTAACTTCTTAGCTAGTGGAAGGATAGAGAGCACTTGGACAAGGGAGGAGAGCAAGAGACTATTTGCCATGGTGAAGAACTATGCTTGGGATGACCCACATATTTTCAAATATTGCCCCAACCATCTCATTAGAAGATGTGTTCTAGAAAATGAGCAGTAAGAGATCCTATCCATGTGTCACTCCGGTATATGTGGAGGACATTTTGGTAGGAAACACACAACCACCAAGATTCTTCAAAGTGGATTTTGTTGGCCCACATTGTTCAAAGATGCTCATGAGTTTTGCAAATGCTATTTGAAGTTCTAAAAGGTGGGCACTATCTCAAAGAGGGACATGATTCCCCTGTCACCCGTTCTTGTGGTTGAGGTGTTTGATTTGTGGGGAATTGATTTCATGGGTCTGTTTCCTCCCTCCTTTGGATATGTGTACATCTTGGTGGCCGTCAATTATGTATCAAAATGGATTGAAGCTATTACTACTAGAACCATGATCATAAAGTGGTGTGTGATTTTGTGAAATCAAATATCTTTATCCAGTTCGGTGTGCCAAGAGCCATGATTAGTGATGGTGGAAGTCACTTCATCCATCACACTTTTGAAGGTTTGCTAAAAAGACAAGGAGTGAATCATTGTGTGGATACTCCTTACCACCCTCAAATGAGTGCTCAAGTCAAGTTAGATAATCGGGAGATAAAGCTCATTCTTGAGAAGACGATGAAGATGGACCACAAGGATTGGTCTTTAGGTCTACATGAGGCTTTGTGGGCTTATAGGACTGCATATAAAGTCCCGATTAGCACCACACCATTTAAGCTTGTTTATGGAAAAAGCTGCCATCTACCTGTAGAAATGCAACACAAAGCTTTGTGGGCTTTGAGAGCCATGGATATGGATGGATACACTACCAGATTGAAGAGAACATTGCAGCTGCATGAGCTTGACGAGATGAGGCATGAATCCTATGAATTTTCTAAAAGCTACAAGGAAAGAACAAAGTTTCTTCATGACAAGTTGATCAAGAAGAAGGATTTTGATCCCGAGCAATGGTATGGTTATACAACTCTAGGATGAAGTTCTTTCTCCGGAAGCTTTGGTCTAGATGGGAAGGACCTTACCTAGTAAAGAATTGTACCCATCCAGAGCTATTGTGATATGTGAGAAGGATGGAGCAAGAGAGTTTACCATGAATGGACAAAGATTGAAGGTAGTTGTTAAAGTAGGTCCTCATAAAGCCAATCAAAGTTTTGATATTGTGATGTTAGTTGAGGAACACCATCTTGATGAAGAGATGTGCTTGAATGCACATGAGAGGGATATTTACTTCAAAGATGCTTTGAGAGTCTTGAGAGGATGAAAGAGTTCAAGAATCAATAAGCCCGGCTAAAGGCATGAAATTTAGTGCTAGTGGGAGGCAACCCACCTAGGTTTGGGAATTTTTTCACCCAACCTTCACTTTTTTATACTTTTGCTTTCTTTTTCCATGAAATACACACACACACACACTTGTGCTTGATAGTTTTTGATTGAGTTTTGATGAGATGCAGGCGACAGGTTTAAGAGAGAGAAAGAGAGGGCAAGGTATAGTTTTTGAAGTTGAAATGTGGCAAAGAACCAACATTTTGCAAAAATGTCAAAATTTTCGAATCTGAATTGACAAAGTATAGAATGAAGACCCACCATGGCCGTGGTGCCTCAACTGTGGTGATTTTATTGCAAATTTTCAAGGAAGTTACAGTAACACGGTCAATTTTGTGAAGGAATGGACATAGTCGTGGAGCTCAAAAAGGCCGTGGCCCATGCAGGACAACACGACTGTGGCCACCGCCACATGCATGTCCACATGAAGGGAACATGGCTGTGGAGACCACCACAGCCATGGTGATTTAAGTGCAAAAATTCAAGTAAGTTACAGGGATGGAGGTGATTTTGTGCATAAATGGCCACGACCGTGGTGACCACCACGCCCGAGGCGAGAGGACGACACCACGACTGTGGCACCCATCATGACCGTGGTGTGGGTCAATCTACAACTACCTTCACTGTCCACCACGGCCATATTGCCAAACCCCCACCACGGCTGTGGCGGGACCCGACCCCACCTATTTTTCACTTAAACTCCAAGAAAAACCATGACCCCCTCCACATTATAACTCATTTGCACGATCTCTCCTCAGTCGTGGTGACGTGCTCCGCCCCCAACACCTCCAATCTCACTTCTTTAGCCCAAATCCTCCAACAAATCAACCTCCAATCACTTCCTACACCTCCATCACCTCTCCCTATACCATATCCACCCCAAATCCTCCATCAATCTAGCCACCATCTCCATTTTAGTTCTCCACCCCACCTACATCCGCCCCACACAAAAACTCACCAAAATCCACCAATTTTCACCCAAAACCTTAAACCAATCCATCCTCCACCATCTAAGCAACCATCCTAGCCTATTCCACCCATCTCTCAACGTCCATTTCACCTCCTCCATAAAAATCCGAAAATCACAGCCATACCACCACCACCATCTCCACATAATGAAGTGAATTACCAAGGCTATGAAGAAGGGGGCTCAAAAGAGCCTTGAGGCGATCACTAGAGGAAAAGTGCGCACTAGGAGGGCCTCTTCTCAAGTCTCCATCCCATTCCACACTCCATCATCATCAAACTCCATTTCCCAGACGCTCCACCTCTTGGCGTACATGAGTGCATCCCACATCTGGTCGTCGGATATACACCACATCACTGATGAGACATATAGTGAGGAAGAGGAGGAGGAGGAGGATGAGGAGGCATCTGAGGAGAACCTCGATGACATGATTGATGAGGTTGACTTATAGATAACAACTCGCCAAAAGTGGGGTAAGGGAGCTGCAACCCTATCTTCCTTGAGATTACCTCCACAAACAATGTCAACATGCCACTCTACCTCCTCATTGGGGGAGAGACCACAACAATAGCCACAAGAAAGGAGGCAATTGATGATTGAAGAAGAGGATCACCCACAAAAATACCCTGAGAAATGGGTACTGCTAAATCTTGACACAAGCTTGGGGTCAAGATCCTACCAAGATGAGGAAGAAGATGATGGCACTGATGAGGAGGAGTTGAATTCCGAGCCAGAGGATACTTTGGCATACCTCGAGGCAGACAGATTAAAAGGTTTTAGCAAGGCTCTTGAGGGGACTTCTTATGGTAGGGGTTAGAGGAAGATGCAAATCACACCTATTTATCCTGAGTGCATGTCAAGGAGAGTTATCTCCACAAGGTGGAAAACAAGATGAAAAGACTAGGTTTGTGGAAGGTGCTTTTCATGGCACAAACCACATACATAGAGTTGACTCAACAGTTCTTAGCCACACTAGAGAAGGTCAAGGTAAAAGGGGAGGAGGCCATCAAGTTTGCAATGTTCAATAGAATGCACATGTTGACCGCTTCTGAGCTGAACTACATCTTTGCAAAGGACCCTGAAGAAGCTGAAAAAAATGAATGATGGCTTAATTGAGAGGGAAGTTGACTTGGACTATGCTGACTTTTGGTACAGTTTGACGGAGACGTTAGGATACACTATTGGCAAGTCAAAGATGATGTTGATCAACAATCCCTTATCCAGATATGTGTAGAAAGTCCTAGACAACACTATTGTGGGGAGGTATGATAATCATGGCAACATTTCATAAAAGGACATCCTTGTTTTACATGGATTAAATAAGAAGTTACACATCAACCTAGGGTCTCTCTTGATAGACCAAATGAGGAAAATTCCTTTCAAAAGCAAAAATCCATTTTTTACAGGAGGGATTGTGACTTCAATTGCTATATCCCTAGGCTTTGATGTCACCAGACTTAAGGAGGTCGAAGGAGCTCAATTTGTTGATTTAAAGTATCTCACGTGCTCTCAAATGATCACAATGAAGAACAAGAGGCTGATTTATAATGTGAATTCCTTATCGACACAAAAGTTTGAGCTGCCCTACCATGCTCACCCACTCCTCTCTTCCTTGGCCCCCTGACTTAGAAAGAGAACACAATTATGCATGTAGGAGAAACAACCCCTGGGAAAACTTCAACCCCGCTGCTGCATAAGAAGAAGAGGCAGAATCAAATGCATAAGAAGAAGAAGAAGAAGAAGAAGAAGAAGAAGAAGAGGGAGGAGAGCAAAGAATACAGTCCCGAAGGGTGAGAAGAAGGGATGAGGAAACATCCCATCTACAGGAGCCTTCAATTAATGCATATGACATGTCATCTATTCATGCACATCTTAAAGGTATTTGGAAGACACAACAAGACATGCATCTCATCCAACAATACGTGTGGTAGGACCAAAAACAAATGCATTAATATGCCAAGAACTTGTACCAATACCACCATGCTTAGACATAGTGAAACCCCAAATGGGTTGAAGACTTCTGGGGTGGTATTTCGAGATATCTAAAGACCTACCCTCCCCCTCAGGACATATATTGGGGCCATTATTACCAGTTCCCTCCATCCCGTCCAGGTCCTCCACCTCCTCAAGAGCATTAGTCAGAGAAACCTCACCAGCCACAATAGGGAAACCTACCTTCTGATCCGCAACACCAGCCTTGACCTTCACCCTACTATCCCTAAGATTTAGTTTCATGCTAAGGACAACATGATTCAAAAGTTTGGGGTGGTAGGGAGGTATGCACCACCCTGTCTTTATCTCTCATTTTGTTTACACCCGTTCCACCTAATTTTGGATTGTTTGATTTTACTCTTTTTAGTGTAGATTTCTTCTTGTTAGCATGCATGCATACATGTAGTTTAATTTCATCCATTTTTGCATAATTTTTCAAAAATTTTCCTCTTCCATGTCATGCATTGCATTTCCATGTAGATTTTAGTAACTTGTTTGTGTTTTAATTAGAATTTGTTGTTTTATGCTTTAATTTACCTAAATGTAGGTTTATATGTGATTGATTACAAATTGGCACCATTTTGGCCAATTTTGCCCAAATTTGGATGTTCTTGCGTAAAAGCATGTTTTAATTAAATCTCCACTTTTTGAACTAAAAATATTTATCTTTGACAAATGCATGACACAATTTCAGAGTTTATTATTATATGGTCTTAAATGTTGACTTTTTACATGTGCATCACCTCTCTCAAGTTTGTGAATGTCTTGGTTGAATTGTGAATTGAGAAAGCTATGAACACTTAGAGCCTATGAAATTGCATGATATAAATGTGAATCTCATGGTGTTCAATCATGTGGTGTGATATCATTTGATGAAGTGTTGGATTAGTTTTCATGCAGGAGATTTTATGTTGAGATCTACACTAATGACCCATCTTTGACTCAACTCTTCTTTACCATCTTCATACCTCTCCGCCTCATGAAAGGATGCCGTAGTGCACATATTTAGCCTTGGCCACCTCTAAGAGCTTGGGGTGGCCATATCTACATCTCCCCTCTTCACTCTATCCACCATATGCCCTATCTACACCAAGGGCAAAAGAAAAGAAAAGAAAAAAAAGCAAAAAGAAAATAAAAGATTCTCCTATTTAAGAGCATCTAAATAAATAAAAGATGAGTGTGTAAAAGTACTCCAGTCTCTTACCACAAACATTTCTTCCTTTTTCATACCCATTGAGCTAGAAACATCAAATCTAGCTCACTTTACCCTTTCTATAGTCATGTGGGTCATTTGGTGTGGTTTGAGACATAAGATTGAATGCATGAAAGTGAAACAACACTCCTAGTCATCATCGATTAATGCCAACATGAAACGGTTTACCCAGAATTACATGAAGGATATATGAAAATCTTTTGTATTCTATTCTCTATATTTGAAGTTTGTATGCTCTGTGCTCTTTTCATGATTGGTTTGTGAAAATGGAGAGGAGAGGGGTGGAACATATGCACTTAATCACTTCTAAGACCATTTATTCAATAATCTTCTATTGCAATGCATTCTATCATTCTTGTTTAATTGAAAGAAATTGAAGAGAGAGATTAAGTTGGAGCATACTTGAGGACAAGTATGTTTTAAGTTTGGGGTGGTGACACAACCCTATTTTAAGGATTCATCCTGTGTCTTTTTGTAAGATAATCACATCTAAACATTGTAGATTACAAGCTAGTTCCCCCAATATGATCTTTTATGAAAAATGCACTTATGCCTCCTTTTGTGTGTATTTCAGGGCACTTATGCATGCATTGATGCATGGGAGAGAGATGAAGAACGTCTTTGGGTTCTTAAAACCCGATAGTGGACCTATCTCTTCCCCCAGCTTCCCTTGGATGCACAAGAGCAATTCAAAGCAAAAGGAGGCTAGATGAAGAAGTTGAAGTGGAGATTAACACCAAAAAGCCCCAAATGTCCATGGCACATCACCACAATCGTGGGAATTATGCTCCAAAAGTCATAGGGAAGTTGCTCAACTTACACCTGAATGACCACAACCGTGGTCATCACAACAACTATGGTCACTAAATACCCCATGACCATGGAACCCATCATGGTCGTGGCCAGTACCTCCCGCCTCGCCCGTGGTCAACAAGATGACTGTGGTGAATTATGCATGAAGATCCCAAAAATCAACAGGGACTTGGTTCAATTTACACGTCAACGACCATGGTCATGGCCATCATCACGACTGTGGCCCTTGAAAGACACCTCACCTATGGTGCTCACCACGCTCGTGGCAAGCTAAAGACACAACAAACTCAGAGTGATCTCACCCGTTGCTACCTCCTCCAACACAACTATGGTATCCCACACAACAGTGGTAACCTCTACCCAACACGACCGTGGCACCCCGCCATGGCCATGGCCACCACACACTTACACTTCCAACTCCACTTTCCACCTCGGCCATTCCACTGCCCATGATCGTGCCATGCAACCCCCACTACGGTCATAGCACCTCACCACGACCGTGGTGACCACCTAAACCTACCCATTTTCTCCACTGACTTTCCCTTTTTGCCCATACTTACCCTAGTGCCTCCCCACCACATATATATACATAGATGGCAGCCACAACATGAAGGTTAGCTTCCCTTAGCCTCTTCCTAGCTACTCTAGAGCTCCTTCATCTCCTTCCTTGCATTCACTCCACTCACCTACCTCCCACACCATTTTCCACTCCATTTCCACCATCCAAACCTAGTTTTTCTAGGTTACCTTCCATAATCCCCCATATTCTCATGCTTTTCACCCCCCTTGGAGTAGGAGCCACACCCTACAATAGCTAGGAGGTGAATAAGAAGAAGCTACTCCAAGCTCCATGGATTCCTACCCCATTCTTCTCATTTCTTTTATCTTTTCTTTGAGCATGTCTAGACAAGCCCCTAGTGGTGGAATGTTTGGGGTTAAAATTTGACTTTGATACCATGTTGGGGGAAAATAACTTGTATTAAAGATAATTTTATTCTATGATGATTGCTTATTGCTTCTATCTCATTCCCCATTATCTTTCATGTGGTTTGTGCTTTTAAACCTAAATTGTTTTTTGTGATGCTTGATGACACTTCGCTTCAAGGAGAAATTGGAATATATGTGTCAATCTTAGGAATGGATTTCAGGTCCAATTAGTGGATCCCTAGCTAGCCCCCTTTGTTCCTACATACATATCCCTTCTTCTACAAGTAGGTGTGAGATCTAAGTAGCTAGTGTAAGTGCGATTAGTGCAATTGCCTAGAGTTTCCTAAATGCTAGATGGAAAGTAACATGAGGTAAAACACCCTCATCTCTACTCCCATTCCTACCTCTGTCTCTCAATTTCCCTAATACCACTTACCCTAGAAACCTAGACTTGCCAAGTCTTATTAGAATTACACCTAGCCCTAGTTCTCCAACTAGTAGTATAGGGTATATTCTAATAGCACTTGCCTTGTTGTTTGGTTTGGTAATCTAAGTTGACATGTGAGATTTGCATGATATGTTGACCTTCCTTCAACTAATATCAAGTTTCATTCCCAAACATCCCACCTATCCATCATACTGCTTAAAATCCACTTTTTTCATCTTAGCTAGTTAATGGTAGTGTAGTCAATTGCCTTTGTTAATTCTTAGCTAATTGCTTAATTCTAGATAGTTAGTTCTTTCTCAAGTAGTTAGGTCTCTTTTGAGCTTTCTTGTGTTAATTTAGTTAATTAGTGATGATTTAGGCTCTTTCTTATCTTATTTCTTATCTTGTATCTTAGTTAATAACTTGGCTTGCTAGTGTAGTGTAACTCCCTATTCGAGCCTAATTGCTTGCCTTGCTTAGCCTCTTAGTCTTAACTTTCTTAGAGTAATCTAGAGTTTTTGTTAACTTAGTTTCTTTCTCACTCTTTCTTGCTTGCAACCGTAGCATAATCAAACAAAACCAACTTTAAACCCTCAAACTTTAGACTCTGCTTTAGGAACATAGCTAACACAACCCTAGATCTAGTGCCCCCTCTATCCCTGAGGATCGAGCCTAATCTTGCCACGAGCCTATACTACAACACGACCCCGTGCGCTTGCGGGTACGTGTGATTAGTTGAGCCTGTGCGTTGGACTAGGACCATATACAAAATTTGAGAGATATGTGTGTTTCCCGTTAGGGTTGCATCTAGCCACCTTTAGTTGGTTAGTGTGTGGCATTGAGAAGATCACACCATCAGACCGTTGGAATTCCAAGATGGAGACTGTGTGTACCTTAGGGTTCCCCAGTGGAAGGGGTGCTGAGGTTTGGTAAGAAGGGTAAGTTGACACAAAGGTATATGGGATCATACACTATACTAGCACATGTTGGGAAGGTGGCATACAAGATGGATCTGCCGCTAGAGTTGTTTCACATGTTGCATAATGTCTTCCATGTCTCCATGTTGAAGAAGTGTCACCCTAATACAGAGTTGATGTTGTATCCAGTGGAGATTGAGTTGGAAGAGGACATGTTATATGTTGAGGGTCTCGTGTTATCTTGGATAGGTGAGTGAAGAAGCTAAAGAAGAAGGATATAACCTTAGTTAAGGTTTTTTTGCATCACCAAGGTGTTGAGGAGGCCACACGAGAGTTAGAGGATGAGATGTGTAGGAAGTACCCATCTTTGTTTGCATATGATTTCAGGGGCAAAATCCTTGTTAGGAATTTATGTAAGACCCTTGACCTTACTTTTTGGTTGTTCATGCTTTCTTATCATATCTACATGCTTAAATCCTTAATCAAGCCCTAAGGTGTTCTTTCATATCATGTGACAAGCTTAAGTTTCAAGTTTGGTCCATTTTGGACACTATATGAGAAAGTTATGCAAATATGTGCTTGTTGGACCTTTATGCAATTTACCCATATCTAAGGTTTTCCTTGAAATTTTTCACATGCTTGTTGTTCCTGACATGTTTTCATATCATGTTTTATATATTTGCTGTTGGCGTGCCTTATTACACCTTGGTTTGAGTGGTGACATCTAGCCTTGTTGAAATTAGGGTTTGCTCTCATGGATGCCTGAATTCATATGGCTAACCTTGAGTGTTGAGCCACCCAGTGTTGGAAGTCTCCAAGGTTTATTTGTCCACCTAGGGTTGGTGGTCAATGGGCCTTCAAACTCATCTTGGTCACCAACACTTCTAGGGTTGGTGTTCGTTTAGTTTTTCAGATCATCTTGGTAACCAATTTTTCTTGTGTTGGTGGTCGATTATTTTTTTGATCACCTTGGTCACCAAGTTTTCTTATTGTGGTCATTTCGTTTTGTGGTCAACATGTTTGACCTGGTTGCATGGTGATATGCTTGCATGGATGAGATACCTTGACCTTGGATGCATGGCATGCATGGTTAGACACCTCAACCTTCCTTTCTCTCTCCAACACCAAGCTTTATATACCTCCCTCCTTGCATGCAAAGAAGATCTATGCACACTCTAACTCTCTCTCTATCTCTCTTCTTCGTTTCTCTTGAAGCTCTACCCCTTGCTTGGTGGAGAAGGAGGAACCAAGGAAAGAAGGAGAACTTGGATGATCTTGCTTGCATGTGCACCTAGGGCTTCGATCCACCCTTGTTGAGATTGTTTGGTTCTTCCTTACCTTTCTTCTTGTTCTTGGCAAGTGAAATCTCCCTATTTTACTTCGTTTTGTTTGTTATCCTATCTTTTCCTCTCTTCTTCTTTGTCGAATCCATGGTGGATCTTGATCCATAGGTTGAAGACACCTTCTTTCTTGCCTCTTCAACCTAGGGTTTGCCTCTTTTTCAGAGAAGGAGGTAGCTTGGCCAAGTAAAGTGCTCAATCTAGGGTTTTTACCTTATTTCTTCAATCTTCCTTGATACTTTGTGCTTCTTCACCATCTCTAAAGTGAGTTGTATAACTTTCTCCATGATTATTGCTTACTCTCATCTTGCATGTACTTGATCTTGTAATAAAAATGTTGTTTCAAGTAGAAATATGTTATCTTTGCCTAGGATTGAACTTAGATGGTAGATTCTTGAATGGATAATCCATCTTGACATTCTTTTAAACATGATGCATGTTTCTTCCTTCAATATGGATACCTAGAGTTTTCTTTGTGTCTAACTCCATGTTGGTTATGATGGTCGCCATGTTTTGATCTAGTGGTCACCAAAGGTTTTGGTAATTATGTGGTCGAGGAGATTTTGAGCTATAGTGTCACCAAGTTTTGAACTTGACGATCGCAAATATTATGAATTCTATGTGCTCGATGAGTCTTTGTATCTTATGTGGTCACCAAGAACTTTACTCTAAGTGGTTGATGAGAATTGAACTTTGATTTGGTCACCAAGTTTTATATCTTTGATGGTCGCCAAGAGTGGTAACCCTAGCTAACCCTAGCGGTCACCAAAAGTTTTCTGACCCTGATGGTCGATGATGATCCTAACCCTAGCGGTCGGTGAGGATCCTAATCCTAGTGGTCGCCAATATTTTCCTAACCTATGTGGTTGCCAAGGTTCCTAACCTATGTGGTCAATGATAATTTCTGACCTATGTGGTCGCTATGTTTTCCTTATTTATGAGCTATGGGTTTTCTAATCCTATGAGTGTGAGTCAAGGGTTTTGAATGTATGAAATCAATTGGTTATGTTTGACCTTATGCATTCATGATCTCATGGAGATGCTAAAAATTATGGTTTATCCTTGAGTGATGTTTTGTAACCCTAATTCAACTTATCTTATTGAACCAACCCTAATATTAATAGGTGATGATGGCTAATCATACTTATATTCCTTGTATGATAGGTATGATGAGAAATACTCTCTCTCTCTCAATGTTGTTGTAACCTTAATATGTTTCCATATGAACACCATAAGCCCTTAAATGCAACACGATATTGAACTTATATGTCACATATATGTCAGTGGTTTGATGAGCCTTGGTAAGGCATGGAAAGATAATGGTGTTCTTACTGGGAACGATGTGATGACCTCAATGAACTTTGGGCATGGTTGAACCCTAATGGTGGTGTGATTCTCTTCATGATGTTCTAAGGATTGATATCTTATGATGATGTGATAAGAATTATATTTCATACATTTTATATCTTCCGGAGTTGTAACATACCCATATTTTGTATAACTCTTTTACGGTTTGTATGTAACTTTATTGATGTAGTCTTAACTCACCCAATTGGCATTAACTAATCAAGTGAAACCCTAATCATGTAGTTCCCAATGCTGTAGATCCATTCTAGTGTGATGTAATGCTGAATGGTGAAAGAGTATTCCTCCAATGGAATCTCGAAGTCGTATACTGATGCGGCCCAAATCACATGTCTGAAAGGAGGTGGACTCAGAAGGAATCAGACTTTAAATTTATAATCTGAAACCTTCAAGGACCCTCACAATTTTATTACAGCGTCGAAGTAGATATAAGAGGTCAAACACAGGGACGTGGGGACGTTTAGGACGCTTAAGATCTTGCTTTTAAGTCAGTTAAGCCAATCTGATAGTTGATAAAAGTATGGATCTAGAACTAGTCTAGAAGATTGTCACGAAGTAAAACAAAACAAAGTCCATAGGATTCAACTAATCAAAGAGAAGGAGTTCCTGGCTATGTAACCACAAGTTGGGTAGTTTATGCACTCGTTATCGGGCGTAGACATCCCTTGAACACCTTAGCAAGCAACCTACATCCAAACATGGTACGTAGTGTGGTATCTGTTCCCATGGGATCATCCCACTCACTTTCGTGAAGCGTGACTAAATCCCATCAATGATATGAAACCTCTCTTGAGTATGACAAATCAACACCCTAGAATATTCTAGATAACTTCCCTGGTCTAGAATATTCTGATATGCTAGGAACAGGTGTGATCTGGGTAGAACCAGGTAGTGGGCCCGACCATGGCAAGGTCTACAGTTCTACACAGATCACCTTGAACCATCCTCCTTTTAGATTTCGATCCAAACTATCTTCTCTTATCTATTTCTACAATGAATCTCTCAATATAGGCAGAAATAGAAGTTCAAGCAAGAAAGAGATCAACCAATCTAGCAATCATGACCACAAAGAGAAGATAGAACATAAAATGTACTAGATCTGAAATATAACTACTTTCTTAAGGTAAAAAAGTACATAAACATGCCCAAAACGGGCTACATAGCCAAGAAGGAGCTCAACTAGCCATGGACAAGCATATTCGACACAAAACAAAGATGGAAGAACATCGTTTGTACAGAAACAAAGGAGAACAGTAGAAGAAAAGAGAAGAAGAAGAGATTTAGCCTGTGGAAGAGAGATGGATCTCGCTTCTTAGCCTCTGTATAGGCTGGATCTCATCTTTGGGTCGTCCTCCTTGGTCTTCTGGACTCTTTGGCCTCCTTTCTCTTTGATTCTTCCCTGAACAGTAGCTTAGTGGATGTATGGAGGTGGAAGATGGATGAGAACTGTAGGATATGGGTGAATGGTGGTGGAAAATGATGGTAGATGAAAGGAAACTAGAGGGATGGACGTAGGATGAGCACTTTAGCCTTTTCAGACCTCTAAACTCTCCCACATGACTCTGAGAAGCAAAACGGGTCAGAACTAAAATGTGGAGCCTCCTAAAATTTAGAACCCCCCTCCAGGTCGTGAGGGGTGGGTATTTATAGGTGAAGGTGGACTGTATGTAATTAGTAGTTGCGACACCTATCCCTATCGTGGCACTTGTCTTGGAATTTTCATGCTGGGGGTAGCGGTCGAGGTAGATGTTATGGTCGAGGGAGACATTGTAGTCGAGGCTGATGTCATGGTCAAGGCAGATGTCGCAGTTGAGGTGGGCATCATGGTCGAGGCATACATCATGGTTGAGGCAGGTGTCGAGGGGGAGACGGGTGAAGCTAAACCTTTTCCTCAGCACGGTTGTGCCGGGCTCGGCATGGCCGTGTCGAGCATCTCAGTCATGGAAGATGAGACTCGGTCACAATCGCAGAAGGTTCTGCAGATAAGGCAGGTGTCATGGTCACAACAGGTGCCACGGTCGAGGCAGGTGTTGCAGTTGAGGTAGGTGCCTTGATCGAGACACGTGCCTCGATCGAGACACGTGCCTCGATCGAGACACGTACAGATGACCCTTATCCTCAGCACGGCTGTGCCAAGCATCTCAATCATGTCAGGTGTTGCGGTCATGACATATGGAAGCCTAGCTACTGTAAAAACTATGTGTTGGGGAGAAATCTTAGAAGCTAGATGTCTTTTTAGGTTCAACGCCTGCAAGTCCCAAAATTGTCTAGTCGAGCAACTTTATCTATGAAAAGATATAAATTACTAAAAGATAGGAATCTAGGGTTATTTTGGGCATATTAAGGCTATAATGAAACAAAACTATAAATAAATGCTTAGCATAAATGCCTAAATTTGGGTGTTATCAACCGCCCCAAGCTTAAACCTTTGCTTGTCCTAAAGAAAGAGTGTGCTCAAAAAACAAAAAGATAACAACCAAATTAAGCTTGGCGATAAATGCTAAGGTTAAGAAAAATAATTTAAAACATCAATTCTCTTGACCCATGTCATTTTAGAACAAACCCCCACCAATCAAGCACACTCTTGCTAAAGTACGACCAAAGAACATCCATGCAAGATTAAGTGAATTCCCTACAACTTGTCCATACTCATGAGGGTTTGAATCATAATTATACAACATAAAAGCATTGTCACATAGATGATGATGCAGGTGATGAGAAATGAGCCATCATCATGTATTCATGTAGACCAATCGGGAACAACGCGCCTCCCACTTATTCAGGTCCTAAGAAGAAACAAAAGAAAAAAGACTCTAATGACTTCTAAGGATCCCGATCCGCTTGAGGTTGGTCCATGTAACAAGCAACAATCCCTACAGTCTGAGCCAGTTGGCCCAAAGCAGTGAGATGAACTCCTCGTATTGCGCTCGAACCAACCCTGCTACTGGGATGATCTCATAGGTCTCATAGGGGTTCCTAATGACTCTCTAATGAGCTTTAGGGTGTCACTAACAGGCACGACATACCCACATCCATGAGCGCAGTATACACCAGCTGGGTACCATCCTCAACTCTCCTAAAAGAAAAAACAACACTCATATTTTTATTCACACTCAGGCTTTTATTCTTTGCATCCTAATTTACAGGCCTGGGTGAGAACTATTTTGATATTTTTGGGACTTTTTGGGCGACCAAGCCTCTTTTGCATTTTTTATTCTCATCTTTTTAACTAAATCTAAGGTGAGAGGGCGCACAGACCATCAAAGAAAAATACTTCAACTTGATTATAGATAAAAAATCATCATTATCCTCTTGATACTTGTATGAAAAGACAGTAATTATGATTCAAAAATCCTTAGAGTAGAGGCAAGTTCGTGAAAATGTAGCTTGGAGTTTTGACCAAACTCTAGCTTCTTTCCAATAGTCCTATATCCTGGACTTGTCATTCATGACATAGATCAAGGGAATAATGTTTTAAGCTATGAAAAAGGTGCATAACCTTAGAATTTATCACCAAACTTAAGGAAAGAGTCAATGAGAAAGCCAAGCAAAATATTAAGCAATTTTAAGATGAAAATTGTGCATTTAGGCGCATAGATAAGCATTTAAGTATAAGATTCACATCACATAGACTTAATTGCCAAGACTACAAATTACACAACAAATTTCTACATTTTTTTAAAAGTCTACAATTTTTTTTAAAATTTATACTAAATGCAGGGAGTAAGCATGCATGCATGAAAAATGAAGAGATAGAACAACGAATAGCTCTACCACCCCAAGCTTTAAAACTTTTCTTGTTCTCGAGCAAGACCTACACTTGAGATGGTAGGGAAGGAATGCATGGATGTATAGGAAAGAATTTTGTGAAAGTACTAGGATGATGCATGTATGCAAGTAAAAGTAGTTAGAGGAAGGAAACTATCTAAGCAAGAAAATGAAAAAAAAATTATTTTAACAAAAATAGAAAAGAAAGGGGTAAGAGAAAAGGGGGTGCCTGCCCCACAATTCCGACACTGGGATCCTAAATCCTAAGTTTTGGGGCCAGTGTCACCTGTGTCTTTCCGATGGGGTCCTCCATGTAGGAGAACAAGAGACAAAGATCTGAGCCCTTCTGAGTCTAAAGTAGAGGAATAGAATATGATGACTCAGTGAATTCATCCTTGTGTTGGAATTGTCTTGTACTGGACAGAGATGAATTCTTTGACAAATCATCTTCAAGGTACCTTCCAAGATATGAATATGAACATGAAGGTCCTAAGAGGTCGACACATGATGAGACAGGGGGAGAGGGCAAATCTTTCTAGAGGACTCCTCTCTTCTCTCTCCTCCTTTAAACTTGAGGTTGGATGCTCAGATAAATTTTCATGTACATTCTGAGTCATCCAATCATCTTCTAAATAAGAAGTACCCCTTAGAAGAATCTGTTTGTGGTTCTACCACCCCAAGCTTGTTACCTTCTATGGGGTTCATGGTATCTTCATGCTCAACGACCATGTTGTGATGGATTGTCCATCCTGCTCCTTTGATGTCCATCAAGCCTTGTAAGGGGACGGTGGCAAATGTCAGCTCGTGCTACTCCAGTTTTCCATCATCAATATACTCACTCCATTGAGATGAATAGTCATCGTCATCCTCCTCAAACAAGTTATTCCAAACCATATTAGGTGTGCTAGTGGAAGCTAAGTGACAAGTCTCAATGTGAGAGTTATCACCTTGGTCTGGGATAAAGGTTAGTTCAGGCTATTCAAACTCTCCCTCACATTGTGAGGTCGTTTGGTCACCCTGAGGAGAAAAGAAGTAATCATCATCATCATCATAAAACCATTCATGTGTATGGATTCTATCTTCCATCGGTTGGTCAGCGGAATCATCTGGATAAAATGAAGGGCTTCCCAGGTGGGTTGGTCTTCATAGAAAAATCTTGGTGAATCCAGTTGTTGGTCTGAATAGGATAGTGAGGCATGTTCCAATTCAGGCCCAATAGAATGATTCTGATGATTATAATCTTCATGGTTATGTGGTGGCATTTGCAATTGGATAGTAACCAAATTGATGAGCTCTTGAAGCCTCCTGCCCTGTTCAACATCCTTATCATGAAGCTGTTGTACTTGAGCAACAATGCTTTCAAGATCCGTCAATTCTTTCATACACTTCTGTTGAAAGCCCACTATATCAAACTGATGCACTTGGACGAATCATTGTTCAACTATTTGAAATATACTTCTACTGTGGTCTGTGATCTTAGTGGCTACTTGAAGCTGATGATCCTGCTTTTCTAGTAGCTACTAGTGTTGTTATGTATACCCTAAGAGCCAATCATGGGATGATTGGTGGAATACATTAAGATTGATTTGATAAGCATCAAAGGCAAGCTTCCAATTCTTTCTGGTTCAATCATATGAGATAATGATAGAACAAATTGAATGTCTAGAGAATGACAATACTCAATGATGTATGCTTTCAGGTTGAGGACCTGAACGATGAGATCATACAGATGCTAAGAGTTTGTACATTCTTATTATGTCCCTAGTTAGATATCATTGTGGAAGGTAGATAGACAACAATGACACACAAGACTAGATTGTGGTGTTGGTTGATGACAGAATCTCGTTATTCATGATATGGAGATATCAAACCAAACACATAGGTACTTGTTAGAGAATGAGTGTACCCGACAGACCCACCGTGAGTTTGACACATGGAACCATGACATGGTAGTCACAGTCAGTTCTCACAGTGATGGTGGTGAGTGTGATTCTTTGACCTGAAATCACTACACTCAACACATGTCATTGGGTACACTTTGACATCATCAAACACAGTCCTGAAACGTGGGTTGTTATAAAGGTGATGATTGGGTGGCTTTGACACATGGGGCTTTTAAGGGGTGACTGATAGATATGGGATTTGTCCTTCCTGAGGGAGTTTGATAGCCATGGCCACTTGATGAGTAGTATTGAGATAGGCATGCGCACACATGTGTGAATCAGTATGTGATATTGATGTCATACATATCTCCTCTAGTCTACTCTAAGATCAAGAAATTGAATGAACATTGACATGATGATTGTTCCATGCCTTGATTTCATTCGGGATATCAGTGACAAAGGAATTATACATTCACTGTAACACCATTCACGGATTGTAGGATTGAAAGTTGTTCTCCAACTTTCTATTTCACTTGGGTAGCATTGATGTGCGACTAGGCACCGCTCTTTTCTTGTGAAGTCATAAGTGTTATGGACTGTCACTGCCAACGTGAAATGGGCCTGCTGGGTCACACACATAGGATTTAACCTGGAAGAGGAGTTTATCCAAAAATGATGTTTAGATTGATTACTAAAGGAGTTTAGTAGTTCAATTAAACACTCAATCAATTGATAGCTCAGTATCATAGTGTTCAAGGTGTTGGGCCGATTGATTAGAGTATCATATTGATTGAAACTGCAATTGACTGATTTTGCACAGTCTGCACTCCCAACCGATCAGCTCATATGATGAACCGATCGGCTCATATGATGAACCGATCGGCTCATATGATGAACCGATCGGCTCAGGACAGGTTGATATGACCGGTTCAAGGGTTGAACCGATCAGTTCAACTGGTCCAAACGAGCAAGTTGGGAAAGTCAGGTTGGTGAGAAATTCTCTTCGTTTCACTTGTCCAATTTGATTGGAACAAGGATTGGTATTTGGATCAATTTGAAACAAAAGAGGAAAAGTCAATCAGGAACTGACCAAGGCAGTGAACCGATTGGTTCAAAAATGAACCGATCGGCTCACGTGTCCCAACCGACCGGTTCAGGTGTGAACCGATTGGCTCAGGTCCCCAACCGATTAGTTCATAATTGAAACGATCAGTTTAGCTGGCGCAGTTGGTTGTTTTGTGGAAAATCTCAACCCCTTCTACTCCTACTTTAATCCCGCATTGCCCAGGGTAGAGAACCCTGTCCCATGACCCTCCTATATATATAGGGGTATTGGGGGCTTCTCAAGTACAACTCAGAACACCAGTTGCTCTGTAAAGTTCTCATTCTCTCTGGTTGTGGTAACCAAGAGAGCCCGAGCAAGTGCTACCCGACAAAGGAGGCACATCAAGGGAATGACAACTACAGAAAGGCGACTGGTGGCAGGAGAGTGTGTCGGTGACCAGTACACTGACATGAGAGTATGACTCTTTCTGGTGCCTTGTGCAACAAGGCGATCAGAGTTCCAGGTGGTCTGTGTGGACTACTATAGAGGCGGGAGACTTCTGCCGCTAGGAGGACAGCTGTCAATCCCGAAAGTCCTGGTGAGACCAGGAGCTGCACAGACACCATCCAAGACCAGAGGTGAAGACCACGCAAGCTGCGAGGTAACATCACCGAGCAAGCCTCGGGATAAGGTATATCTCTACAAACCATCCTTCCTACTGTATAGACGTTGGCACAATTCCTTTATACTGGGTTTGGGGAGAAAATTTTTGTTTCCACTGCCTTCTCTTATTTCCCTAAAACCCAATAGTGGTATTAGAGCCACGTCAACTTCTCTATACTTTAGGATTATCGATGTGATCGATTTTGGTTTGATGCCTTTATTTATTGCATACGATGTGAATAAAATTGGCTTTATGCATGTCCAATCCTAAATCCACAAAATCCCAATATACATATATGATATGTAATATGAATGCACTCGATACACGTATCCCTTAAATGAGTTTTGTGGTGGATGTATAGCGTGGTTATGGCCAATAAACCCTATGTCTGTGTATGGTTGAATGTGGTTGCTTGCATCTCGGTCTGCAAACTGATTCCCTACCTCCTTTTCTTGATGTAACTCGAGATAACTCGAGATTTCTTTCCTACCTCTCCTCCCCCTGAATGTAACTCGTGGTTTCTCAATTCAAATGCAAAATAGGATAGATCTTTTATTTCCTGTTATGTCAAAGAACGGCGGACAACCTGACGACGACTGAGACGATCGGTTCAAGGCGTGAACTGATCGGTTGACGTTCCAGATGACCAGTTCGAGGATCGAGATGAGCGGGTGGCAGCCCTGAGAAGATGCACGACGACCAGTGAACTAATCGGCTGGAGGCGTCAGTCGATCGACTGGTGGCACCCAACCGACCGGCCTTATGGTGAGCTGATCAATCATGGAGATGAGTTGATCAAACCTAGAACGGAAAAGCACAAAGTTCATCTTGTATAGGTTGCATGAGATATGGACCTAGATGACCATGATTCCTCTTGGCTCGAGGAATCACATTAGGATGGCCATAATCATCGCTTTTATCGTTTCACATGTTTTCTGTGGGATATAGCATGTATATGATACATACTATGTATTGTGGTGATTAGATATGTATATGTACCTATAAAAACCAAATCCCTCATTATATATTAAAGTTTTAGATGCCTTCCAAATGCGACACACGTGAAAATCTTGATCGGCCAAGTGTGGGCATGCCCTAGCGTGGTGCACCGTCTATCTCGTGGAAGCGTGAAGGATGGATATGTGGGTCTGCCCTAGCAGGGTGCATATTCATCGTGTTGGCTTAGGGTCAGACTTAACAAGGTGACCTAGATAGGATCTAACACCTTGAGGCATGGAGGTGATTATGGCAAGGAGTTGCATATGCCATCTTTCAAGAGTTGCAGATGATGCAATTGGCAAAAGTTTCCTACCTGGAAGATCTAAGTTGTGGGTGACAGCCCTAGCTAGTCCATGACTCAGAGGATTTTAGGATCTTGACCCACTAGAAGGTTGAACGTTGCAATCTTCCGAATTGATGGTGAGGGCTATCAATTTGAAAAAAAATAGTGGGAGCGATAATTAATTAAAGTCCTAATTATATCGTCAACCTTTCAAATCAATCAAATAAGTCAAAATCGAGTTTTGGACTAAATTGCATATATTTCCTTTTGAAGTACAAATGACAACAAACAACAATCACTTTTCGTTGCGATCGGTCCTTGAAAAGGACAAGCTGAATGGGACTAACTTCCACAACTGGTTTAGGACATTGAGAATTGTGCTCACCCAAGAGTGAAAGCTCTATGTCCTGGATACTCCAGCTCCAGAGGAACCTGCTCCTACTACACCAAAGGCAGAAAGGGATGCTTATAAGAAGCATTCTGAAGATGCCATTGATGCAAAGTGCTTGATGTTGTGCTCCATGAACCATGAGTTGCAGAGACAACATGAGAACATGGGTGTCATTGAGATGATTCAACATCTCAAGAACATGTATGAAGATCAAGCATGACAAGAGAGATATGATGTCTCCAGGGTGCTGTTTAAGTGTGTCATGACAGAAGGAGATCCAGTTGGTCCACACATGCTCAAAATGATTGGGTATGTGGAGAACCTGACAAGACTGGGATTTCCCCTGAGCCAAGAGTTGGCTACTGATG
This sequence comes from Alisma plantago-aquatica, assembly GCA_963693085.1. Taxonomy (NCBI): domain Eukaryota; kingdom Viridiplantae; phylum Streptophyta; class Magnoliopsida; order Alismatales; family Alismataceae; genus Alisma; species Alisma plantago-aquatica. The sequence goes on along the minus strand of OY856413.1, from coordinate 280,915,321 downwards.
TGATACTGCAATCATTGCCAGAATCCTAGATGAACAACAACATGAACAACTTTAACAGACCATTGACAGAGTTGTTGGGTATGTTGAGGACAGACGAGGCACAAATGAAGAAGGACAAGCCTAAATCTGTGATGATGATCAACAACAAGAAAGGCAAGTCCAAGCGCAAGGGTAAGGGAAAGGCTAAGAAAGATTCTGATGCTAGCTAGTAGCCCAAGTCGTCTTCAACTCTCAAAGCCAAGGGAGGCATGACCAAGAGAGGCAATTGTCACCATTGTCAAAAGCCAGGACATTGGAAAAGGAATTGTCCTCTCTATCTGGAAGAACTAAAGAAGAAGGAGGTGACAGACGTCTCCACCTAAAGGTGTCATAAAATAAACTTATAACATTTTTGAAGTATATGATACCAAGATATAAAGTGTAAAGCACCCAATAAATGGGGCAAGTGTTGCCGCCATAGATAGGAGTACTTTAGTTTGTTTTCAGCTTTGAAGGCTTGTAATAGAGTTATGAACTTCTATTTCATAATTGCCAAAGGATAGAAACACCTTAATTTTTGCATATTGTATGACAGTGATGGCAATTAATAAAGTTGATGTTTCAATCTTTGTGGCAATGCCTTGTTTATCTTTTGGTACTTGGTATGCATAAGATAAAATGATACCTAAAAGTTATTAATAACTCGAACAATCAAATTAGCATAAATCATGAGAAATTCATTTCTAGTTTCCATATGATGGATAGGTCTAGACTCTTTTTGGTTAGAGAACTAGTAAGAGACATGAATCTCATGGACATGATCAATCTTCACTAGTCATAGTGGGAGATTGATTATCCTATTAGGTATAATACATGTAATGTATTTACATACCTATTGGACTTAATGCTAGTACTTCAAATAGTTTTTAGAGAAATACCAATATGAATATGTTGAAGTGTTCAAGAATATCATAGATGAAGTGAAAATTTGGTAAAGTGCTAATTCTTGATGAGATCAATGAATAAAATACTTGAACCAAATGTTTGAGATCCTTATGTGTGATTATGATAGTGTATCATAGTGAGCTCGTAATTAAGGCATGGTGATGTCTAAATTAAAATGTGTCATCTATGAGGAGTTAGAGGATGATTATCAAATAACTAATTTCTTCTTAAATATAGAATACCCCACACTAATAAAGGACATTAAGAATCACAAGGAGTTATGAGTTCTTATATCCTTGACAGAGACACCTTGATTATCTATGTGATGAGTTGGTCATGTGATGAATCAACTATATAGATGAATATGAGGAACCGGATTTTGAGTTATGGTTTTTGACCATTTCATCCTAAATGACTTCCATGTGAACCATAAGGTATGACCTTGATGGTAGCACCCATTGGGATGAAATCCATAAGTGTGAATGAGTCTTAAGCGTTAAGACACATGGATAACATTTTGAGAAGGATGATGCTTGTTGATTGTAACTTAATGACTACGAGATTTGGCATACAGATACTAAAACCACATTCCTATGAGGAATAAAACAAGGATGTGTACATGACACAACCTATAAGGTTTATGAATCCATTAATGCAAATGAAGTCTATAAGTTACAATGGACTAATCAATGTGATTGATTGAGTACAAGCAACTCAGAACTGTGATCTTTACTTTGATAATATAGTCAAAGGGTTTGACTGATATGTCAAAGATAAAGAAGAGATCTGTGATTTAGTGGGAGCATATTCACATTCCACATGTTGATGTGAAGTGGAAATGTTCTATAATAGAAATCCAAAGTGGAAATTATCTTTAAGGAAGATAGAGAAATTTCCTATGTGATAGGAATAGAGATTTATAGAGATAGTTTTTGAAAATCTCTTGACCTGAAAAGAGAAAGCATACATTGGCAATCTATACTGAACGGTTCAATGTGCAGAGATTTAGTGGGAGAAAACTTGTCCATGTTACATGGAGTTAGTATCCCAAGGCCAAGTGTCCAATTCTTATGAAGAATGGGAACACTAAGAATAGATATGGATCTATCATGTAATCATCCCATTATCTTGCATGTATGGACATGGCAAGAATAAAAGGCATTCATCTTGTATGTAGAACATGACAATATGATGTGTTCATCCTGATAACTTGTATGTGGGACATGACGAGTAGATGTCTGTCTAGTTCTAGTAAGGGTTACTGGAATACCATAAGAACTTGATAAGTACTTCAGAAGTAATAGTTCTATGGAAATAAGGAAGGATTCACTGTAAAGAGTTACACTGATGTGAACTTCCGAAAAGGACAGAAAATTAATCGCAAAATATATATGGGATATATAAAAGTGAATGTTTGTTGATAAATGGAAACGTTCCAATAAAGTCATTTAAAAGGAAAAATTGAGTATCCGTGTGTTAGAGAACATTAGTGGATACTATATGGATCTGGAAGTTCATAGAAATGAACTTATAGATATTCTGGTCATTGATGACAAGTTAGGAGTGCGTGGTCATGCAATGTGGCTAAAGGTTAACTAAGGAATACTAGATTGCATATTACTGGAACTCCATCTCATATGTGTGACGTACAACGAAGAGATGAGAGACATGCAATTAATACCGACTTTGGCAAGGTGTTGCCATAACTCACTATGTTAGCACTAGAGCACAGTAACATGTGGGATATGTTTGAAGATCACTAAGAATATGATTCAAGGATGATTGGCTCACAGTGCAAGTGGGAGTCTATTGGTATGTATGCCTTGAGAGCCAATCATGGGATGATTGGTGGGATACATTAAGATTGATTTGATAAGCATCAAAGGCAAGCTTCCAATTCTTTCTAGTTTAGTCATATGAGATAATGATAGAACAAATTGAATGTCTAGAGAATGACAGTACTCAATGACGTATGCTTTCAGGTTGAGGACCTGAACGATGAGATCATACGGATGCTAAGAGTTTGTACATTCTTATTATGTCCCTAGTCGGATATCATTGTGGAAGGTAGATGGACAACAATGACACACAAGACTAGATTGTGGTGTTGGTTGATGATAGAATCTCATTAGTCATGATATGGAGATATCAAACCAAACACATAGGTACTTGTGAATGAGTGTACCAGACAGACCGAACGTGAGTTTGACACATGGAACCATGACATGGTAGTCACAATCAGTTCTCATAGTGATAGTGGTGAGTGTGATTCTTTGACCTGAAATCACTACACTCAACACATGTCGTTGGGTACACTTTGACATCATTAAACGTAGTCCTGAAACATGGGTTGTTATAAAGGTGATGATTGGGTGGCTTTGACACATGGGGCTTTTGAGGGGTGAGTGATAGATATGGGATTTGTCCTTCCTGAGGGAGTTTGATATCCATGGCCACTTGATGAGTAGAATTGAGATAGGCATGCACACGGATGTGTGAATCAATATGTGATATTGATGTCATACATATATCCTCCAGTCTACTCTGAGATTAAGAAAGTGAATGAACATTGACTTGATGATTGTTCCATGCCTTGAGTTCATTCGAGATATCAGTGACAAAGGAATTATACATTCACTGTAACACCATTCACAGATTGTAGGATTGAAAGTTGTTCTCCAACTTTCTATTTCACTTGGGTAGCACTGATGTGTGACTAGGCACCACTCTTTGATTGTAAAGTCATAAGTGTTATGGACTTTCACTGCCAATGTGAAATGGGCCTGCAGGGTCACACACATAGGATTTAACCTGGAAGAGGAATTTATCCACAAATGATGTTTAGATTGATTGCTAAAGGAGTTTAGTAGTTCAATTAAACACTCAATCAATTGATAACTCAATATCATAGTGTTCAAGGTGTTGGACTGATTGATTAGAGTATCAGATTGATTGAAACTACAATTGATTGATTTTGCGCAGTATGGACTCCCAACCGATCGACTCATATGATGAACTGATCGGCTCAGGTTGGTGAACCGATCGACTCATGTGATGAACCAATCGACTCAGGATAGGTTGAGATGACCGGTTCAAGGGTTGAACCGATCGGCTCAACTGGTCCAAACGAGCAAGTTGGGAAAGTCAGGTTGGTGAGAAATTTCTCTTCAGTTTGCTTGTCCAATTTGATTGGAACAAGGATTGGTATTTGGATCAATTCGAAACAAAAGAGGAAAAGTCAATCAGGATCTGACTAGGGCAGTGAACCGATCAGTTCAAAAATGAACCGATCGGCTCAGGTGTCCCAACCGACCGGTTCAGGTGTGAACTGATCGACTCAGGTCCCCAACTGATCGGTTCATGCTTGAAACGATCGGTTCAGCTGGCACAGTTGGTTGTTTTGTGGAAAATCTCGAACCCTTCTACTCCTGCTTTAATTCCGCATTGCTCGGGGTAGAGAACCCTGTCCCATGACCCTCCTATATATAGGGGTATTGGGGGCTTCTCAAGTACAACTTAGAATATCAGTTGCTCTGTAAAGTTGTCATTCTCTCTGGTTGTGGTAACCAGGAGAGCCCAAGCAAGTGCTACCCGACAATGGAGGCACAACAAGGGAAAACCTCTCTCGAGGATGACAAATCAACACCCTAAAATGTTCTAGATACCTTCTCAGGTCTAGAATATTTTGAGATGCTAGGAACATGTGTGATTTGGGCAGAACTAGGTAGTGGGTCTGACTGTGCCGGGCTGGGCCCGACCGTACCTAGGTCTACGATTCTACAGAGATCACCCTGAATCGTCCTCCTTTCAGATTTCAATCCAAACTATCTTCTCTTATCTATTTGTACAATGAATCTCTCGATATAGGTAGAAAATGAAGTTCAAGAAACAAAGAGATCAACCATACTAGCAATCATAACCACAAAGAGAAGATAGAACTGAAAATGTACTAGATCTGAAATAAAACTACTTGCTTAAGGTAAAAGTACATAAACATACCCAAAACGGGCTACATTGCCAAGAAGGAGCTCAACTAGCCATGGATAAGCATAGTCGGCACCAAACAAAGATGGAAGAACATCGTTGGTATAGAAACAAAGGAGAACAGTAGAAGAAAGGAGAAGAAGAAGAGACTTAGCTTGTGAAGGAGACATGGCTCTCACTCCTTAGCCTCTGTATAGATTGGATCTTGTCTTTGGGTCATCCTCCTTGGTCTTTTGGACTCTTGGCCTCCTTTCTCTTTGATTCTGTCCCAAACAATAGCTTAGTGGATGTATAGAGGTGGAAGATGGCCAGGAATGGTAGGATATAGGTGAATGGTGGTGGAAAATGACGATGGATGGAAGCAAATTGGAGGGATGGATGTAGGATGAGCACTTTAGCCTTTTCAAACCTCTGAACTCTCCCACAGGGCTCTGGGAACCAAAATGGGTCAGAACCAAAATATGGAGCCTCCCAAAATTCAGAACCCCCCTCCAGGTCATGAGGGGTGGATATTTATAGGGAAGGCGGAGTGTATGTAATGAATAGTCACGACACCTGTCCTGGTCACGACACATGTCCCGATCATGACACTTGTCTCGGCACGGTCATACCGGGGGTTGCGGTAGAGGTAGATGTCATGGTCGAGGCAGACATTGCGGTCGAGGCGGGCGTCACGGTCGAGGCAGAGGTAGACGTCGTGGTCGAGGCAGACGTCGTAGTTGAGGCAGGTGTCATGGACGAGACAGGTGCAACTGACCCTTTTCCTCGGCACGACCGTGCTGAGTGTCTCAGTCACGGCAGATGAGATTTAGTCTCAGTCGCGTCAGGTGTCGCGGTCGTGACAGATGGAAGCATAGCTGCTGTAAAAACCATGTGTTGGGGAGAAATCTTAGAGAATAGATGTCTTTTTAGGTTCGGTGCCTGCAAGTCCCAAAATTGGCTAGTTGAGAAACTTTATCTATGAAAAGATATAAATTACTAAAATATAAGAATCTAGGGTTATTTTGGGCATATTAATGCTACAATGAAATAAAACCATGAATAAATACTTAGTATAACTGCCTGAATTTGAGTGTTAACATATGCCGTTGAGTATATGCATGCTTTTGAGGATGACTCTTGTCATACCTCAACAGGAGAATGGTCGCAGCTGTATCTCAGATGATTATAATTCAGTATATGTGATATGATTGAGGACAACTGTGGTTGTACCTTAGGTGATAAGGTTTGCATACCCTGATTACTAGTTTGGTGACCTATATACTAAAGGCAGACTAGGCTATTTTGTAGCTAGACTATATATGTCGTTGCAGCTAACTCGTACTGATCGAGGGCGGATGAGATCTTAGGATTCCATCTCTCCTAGATCTTGTACGTAATTGAATTCAACTTAGCAGTGGTCAGTTGGAGTATGAGTGGTATAACTCAAACTCCCAATGGCTTGATAAAAGATGTAATACAACTGTGTAGTATATCTGTTAGGGTTAAACACGATTCACATTAGATGTTAACCCTTGCCTTGTTTTTTTTTACTATTATGTGTTATATAATGTAGTTGGAGAAGTCAGCATTTAGTAACATGATAGTTTTATCTGTTACTTTATACATCTTGTAAATCAGGCATATTGCTATACCTACATGTGTAACTTTCTTTATCTACTTAATCTACCTAATCCATTTAACATTAATTAACCTACTGTTAATCAATAATTATTGCCGAGAGTTATATCTCTTACTAGGACGTTGGTCTCATCTCATGGGTCATCACATCCTTTTAGGTGATCGTCAACAACGTCATCATGATCATGGTAAAGAAGAAGAGCAGCTTGGAGAGAAGTAGAAGCATAAGGTTGGGTAGTAGTTAGTGTATCCTAGAGTCATCCTTGTACTCTTAGGTCCGTGCAAGGGATGTTCTGTAAATGATATGTATATCAACTTGATTTTTTGGCAGTGTGTCGATGTTTGTATATGGCATGTATATGTGGAGTATATTTTTTGTATACAGGTTGTGGCCTCAGCCATTGGACATGCATATAAATACCTAATATGATACATGTTGATACGCAAGTTGTTGTACCTTTATGTAAATATTTCTGAACATGATGGCAATGTTTTAATCGGTATTAATTTACCCTCTTTTATGGTAATGTGGTTAATTAGTAGTTGATCGTGTGTTTTGTTTTTGAGTAATTTTGTTTAGCGTGACAGGGTGTCATAATATGTATCTATTAAAGCCCAGTGAGAAATTTGAGTGTATATGTAACTTTTAAATCCTTGTGACAGTGAGTTTATAGATATGAATGTTAGGGCTTGTTTTTTACGATGTTGTGAAACACAAAATGCCATTTTACAAGAATTGAGATGAAAAAAATGGATTTCACACTACATTTATATTTTTCTGTTAGGTGTAACTACACCTCATTGGTTGAAGTTTGATAGATCTTGGTAACTTTTTTCTTCTAAATACACGTTGTTATTCTTTCTGAGTTGGGCAACATCTTCATTCATTGTAACACATTGTAGATATTTGTCGAGAGAGCTCACCCCCTACGTACACAAAGAGAGAGAGAGAGAGAGTGAGAGATAGAGATAGATAGAGAGAGATTAGTCAAGCTGAGGCTAGGATATTGTAATGTTGTTGTAGGTTATAGATAGAGAGAAGGGTGAGACTATATTGTCGTACATTACATCTTGTAGTAGAGTTGAACTTTTAATCAAAGCTAGTCGTGTTCACATAGTAATCTCTCCCAACATTAGGACTACACCCAACATCATCAGCCTTAGGCATGGGTATGTTATTCCAGGTTGTGAGGTCAATGTGGGATCTTGGTGTAGTTGTAAATCTCTCAATTACATCTGGTTGCACCTTGCCAAACATCAAGTTAACCATGAACCATTACATTTAAACACTATTCTCTATAACAACTTTCTACCCAAACAAAACCTAATTAATAAGTTACATCATCATAAATGTTCAAACTAGTAAAACAAAGTGACATATCAACATGTATAATTTACTTATTAATATAAACATTATTTTTTTCTATCATCAAATGTTCCAAAAAATGTTCTGTGAAAATATATTGGTGATTTTAATACGTGAATGTCCGCTACATTGACCTGATAGGCATCTGACTAAAAAAAATGCCGTTGTGTGTTGACCAATGCAGTTTTTTTCTTAGAGCCGTACTCTTAATTAGGGGTGGCAACTCGGGTTTTTGGGTCATTTTTGGGTCAATTGCGGATTTAATGTTCAAAAGCCATGAAATTAAATATCATGATGGAATCAATGAAAAAAAATAATTTCAGGTCATTTGGGTCCGATAAAAATTGTACTGTATCGGTTTGTCGGGTCAAGATTTGCCAGCTCTACTCTTAACTAAACACCAGTTGTGTGAATATTTGTAACTAGATTGGACTCTTGCCAAGTGAAAATTCATGGACGATAAACGAATTATTTGTTAACAAGTTTTGAAGTAGTTCAACGTTTGTAGATATACGTTCAACTAAATCATAAGATTAGAAGGGGCTATTATTATCGGCGAACGTCTAGTTACTGACAATTTTACATTGCTCATATGCATTTCTCACTTTCTAAATTTTACATATTGCTCCAATTTTTGTTGTCTTTTGGTCACCATTATATAACGTACTTCAACGTAGAGAAGGAAACATTGAAAAGCAAGTGATGTTTTCCTTCATAATGCGTTTGGTTGGGTGTGGTAGAACGACACCCAACTAAACTGGCTCAAATTTCTACACTCATATGAATTAGGTGAAGGATCTATTGCAATTTGGGGTTATGTTAATTAACTTTTACAATTCACCGAGCCTTCAAGTTGATAGGCACTTAGCGGTTTCAAATGCACCCAACCAAGCTGCAATTGTCAACATGCGTATCACGGAAAGGATCTGCTTACTTGTATTCATGAACACAATCCTACTCCGCGGGCTACAAACGTCTTCAGTTTTACGTCGGAATACTGTGCACCCTTAGTACGGTTTTATATTTAATATCTACTCAACTGCAAGATTTGTCGACACTGAATACGTGGCATGATTACCAGTGATCGTTCTCTTTTTAACAATGCAGAAAAGCCATACACGGAGTTGGCCTATCCATGTCTCCTTTTTGTTGATATTCCCCAGACACTTTGTTTTATTGGCAATAATTCCTCTGGCATGTACGGTCTTTAAGTTAGGGTGCTTTTTTCTGGTAAGGAATCGATGCTTCTCACAATAATACTGAAGAACTTTGTGGGCTCTACGTGATAAAAGGTTATGCTTGAATTCCTTCTTATCTTGTAAGCAATAACATATTTATAAAACATTTATATGAAGGTGGATAGAATCAGACGGCCTGTATGCATAGATTCTTCGAATGATGATTGTGTATAAAGCTCGCCAAGTTGGAATGTTTTCGACAATTTATGGAGTCGGAGTAGTGCGCGCTCAGATACTAATAGAGCTAAAAAAAAAAAAAAACTAGTGGTACGAGAATATCCGCTCTTCCTAACACTATGACAACTTTCTCTCAAAGAAAGTCAGAAGATTCCCGTACAAGTTCTTTCGGGTCGTCGCCCACAAATTCTAAAACATGGGTCATTAGTTTGCCACGTGGTAGAATGATGACGAAAAAAATAATAAATGTTTATCCTTCCGTAAAAGATAAATAAATTATATCCTTCCTTTCTTCAAAGGAGTAGGTCAATTTACCAACTACAATGCAATATGCGAACCACTAAAATTATACTGTAGATTTTTAAACGCTATGCCTTACTTTATTTTGTGATTGCAATTGGTTCAAAATCAATTTTCCTTCGTTCCAGGAAGCGCAATAGTTTTCGGATTGAACACTACTTCCGTTATTGATGATCATATGAGTTTAAAACATCGGTGTTGAGTGGTCCGTTGATAATAAATAGAGTTTCGAACTATTATAGTGTGGTGTTCTATATAAATGGCAATGTTGAAGTTCAAACCTAAAAAAAGTATACATTTCATAGCAATAGAGCAATGAAAAATGTCGTTACTAAATAAAAAAATACAAAAATGTAACAAAAATTCAATGTTGTTATACAAACATCACGGAGAACTAAAATCACTATTAAGGGATTGAGGCTTACATTCTCGTAACCAACATGGACGATATAAAGATAATGAGTTTTTGTTATAATAATTTACACATATAAATGAATGTGATAAATTACAAGGCAGTCATTTTAAGTAGGTTGATATTTAGTAGATAATCCCAATACATGCCCTTCAATACCCTTTTTGAATTTAAGG